>JAULBU010016145.1:0-43110 GCA_032358235.1 Odonthalia washingtoniensis | reverse complement strand
TTAACTCACTTCCCTGAACTTAAGATAACCCCAATCACATGCCCTGGGCTATGCAGAGATTTAAAGGTTGTGCAATGCGACGTATTTGGAAGTATAATAAAACGTAACCGTAAAGATATTAGTCAATTAGCAGATTTCTTAGATTGTTTTAGAAGTCTTGTTCATACTTTTTTAAGGCCTTGGATAGATAGAGACATGAAGAAACGCTAAAAAATTTGGAATTGCATACTAAATAATTTAGATTTGATACATGGCATGCACTCAATTTACACCTGCAAAAAAAATATTCAAATGTACTCAAACGCTCGAAATTGGGGTTATTGAGGCTAATAAAGCTGTAAACGTATACTTTCAACGGATAAACTCAAACTATATTTACAAGGTTGAGGCTACTAGTAATGGAGTAGGATTGCTTACTGTTTACATAGAGGATTTAAACTGGTTTAGACCGCTGTTTAAATACAATGTTTGGGTCACCGATGATAATGCCATGAGCCCAGATGAAGCATTAGAAATAACATTAGGTGCTATCGATTATTTAGGTTTTGAATTTGGAGTTGAAAATATAGTAGGAGAAGATTCTAAAATATTAATCGATGATTGTGTATGTTAATGACCATTATCATCATATCGCTATTTAACCACGGCCTTTACTACTTGTATACAAATACCCCTCTATTTATCGATTTAGCGGAGTATATGAAGCCAGAAGGATATGAAGATGGCTTGTGTAAGAGGTGGAAATATAACCTTTACCAACCTTTTTTTGGATGCCCTATTTGCTTTTCTTCTGTATATGGATCGGTTGTTTTTATAATTGTTTCCCCTCATTTTAATGCTTTCCACGTGGAACTTTACCCTATAGTATTGATTGGGTCAGTTTTCACCTCTCAATTACTGCTTTATATTAAAGAAAAAATAGAATAAAACACTACCAGAATGTTAAAACTAATTTATTGGTTATTTAAATCGAAGTTCCAAGCGTTTGCGTTCTTGGATCAATCTGCTAAAAAAACAGGGTTTGAGAAAACAAGCCGTGTACATGTTGATAGTAATAACAAGTCTTATTACTCATTTGTATCTGACATGGACTTGCCACTGGTTAGGCTACAAGCATTGATACCTAAGTTAAAGCTATTAAAGTATGGCTTTGATGAAGAACTTGAAGACAAGTTGTGGGAAGCTTTAGAAGCGGCCATAAACAACGGCAAGAAGCCAGATATAGCACAGATCGGATTTATAGCCAAAGAGCGTAAGACACGCAAGAATATGGTAATTGATGCCGATTTACTATTTGATATTGTGGCTTTGAGATACATAAGAGAGGATGAAGATCCTGGATTACTAGATATTGAAATTCATAAACAAAAGATCAAGCAGTTTAAAAAAGATAGCGTGGATGGGCTTTACAATTTTTTTTATCAAGCGGGGTTAGCAGAGCTAATTCCTTTGTTGAGAACTACGGAAAAAGACTTTCTAGAATCTTTGATGGATTCGGAGGTCAAGAATCAGGCACTGAACCTATCCCTGACAGCTTATTTATCAGGACAGAATTAGTGAAGATAAAAGAACAGTTTGATGAAGAAATAGCGATGCTAGCAAATGGAAGCAGTATTGAAATAGACAAGATAAGACAAGGATCGGTTGATAAATACCTATCACTGGTTAAGTTAAGATTACAAAAGAATCAAAAGCCTATAGAACCACAAGATAATGGCTAATACTACAGATGTTGAAGTTGTAAGGTACGTTGCTGATGTTTCCCAGTTGGATGCTAGGTTAACTGAATTAGAGAATCATCTAAGATCGGCAGCTAAAGCTGGTGCTCAATCTGCAACTCAATTAGGATCGTTACAAACACAAGCTAGAGCTGCAGCTGGTTCTATTGATTTTTATTCTCAAAAAATAGAAGCTTTAACAAAAGATTATAAGTCTTTAAATGCAGAAGATCGAAAAGGTGCTCTAGGTAAAACTATTTTAAGTAATATAAAAGACCTTAATAAACAATTAGATGAAGCATCTATAAATTTAAAGACTGTAGGTAAGGAGCTTAAAAATGTTGGCAAGGAATCTTCTGGCATAGGAGGTGTTTTGTCTAAAATTGGCCCACAATTAGCAGCTGTATTTTCATTAGGGGCTATTGTTGCATTTGGGAAAAGTATTTTTGCCGTTACTTCTGAATTCCAAAAATTAGAGGCTGTTTTAACAAATACATTAGGGAGCTCTTCTTTGGCTCAAAAGGCTTTATCTGATATTCGTAATTTTGCCGCTGTAACACCTTTTTCAGTTCAAGAACTTACGCAATCATACGTAAAATTAGCAAATCAAGGATTCAAGCCTACGGTGGCTCAGTTGAGACAATTGGGTGATTTGGCTAGTTCTACAGGCAAAGGGTTCGATCAACTTACTGAAGCTATTATTGACGCTCAAACAGGAGAGTTTGAAAGGCTAAAAGAGTTTGGCATACGTGCTCAAAAAGAAGGAGACAAAGTAACATTTACTTTTAAAGGCGTTAAGACACAAACAGACTTTACAAATCAATCAATAAGAGATTATATTACTTCTTTGGGAGATTTAGAGGGGGTTTCTGGTTCAATGGCTGCCATATCTCAAACCTTAGAAGGCCAAGTCTCTAACCTTGGAGACTCATTTGATAGATTATTTAATACTTTGGGTCAGCAAGGATCGGGGGCGTTTTCTGGTGCTATTAAGGGGCTCAATGATTTTGTTAATTTTCTTGCAACAAGTTTAAGATCAGAAGAACAAATACTTTCAGACAGCACTCAAAAGTTCATTGATAAACAGTCTCAAATAATAGAAAAGGCTAATCAGGTTCAAATAAATGCCATCGTTAACAATGGTGTTGAGAGGGTCGATGCTGAAAGACAGGTTTTTGATAAAGTTTCAAAAGAAAATGCCGAGTTAGCAGAGTTAACACTACAGAATAATTTACAAACACAGCAACAAATAACATCGGATTCCGAAAGACTTGCACAAATGAGAGCGCAAGGATTATTTGGTATTGAAGAAAAGAAATTAGCCCAGGATATACAGCAAAATAAAAAAATATTAAGGCTTTCTGAGTCTAATTATGCTACTCAGATATTTTTACGAGACGATTATGCAGCAAGAGTAAAGGCAATAGATCAAAAGGCTCAGAGTGATGCGGATGCAGCAGCAGCCTTAGCGGCTAATAACGCAAAAGCAATAGCGGATGCACAAGCTAAAGCCTTTGCACTACAAGAGCAACAAAGAAGGGCTTATAATGATTTCTCAATATCATTAATTGAAAACCAATTTGATAGAGAAGAGGCGACTCTTAAAGAGCAATTCTTTAGAAAGATTGCCGATTCAAAAAAGAATATCGGTATTGAGATTACCACTAATTCAGAAGAATACAAAAGACTTGGCGATGAATTAACTAGACAGTTGCAAGCTAATGAGGCAAAACGTAAGGAGTTTGAGGATGCCGCCGCTGCTAACAGGTCAAAAGCTATTATTGATCGTGTAAATAAAGAGATTGCAGCACAGGAGCAAGCAGGTAATAATGCACAGGCAGCAGAATTAAAATCGGTACGTGATGGATACGAAGCTCAGTTAGCCGATGGTGTTCAATATGCAAAGGCGAAAGAACAACTAGACAAAGATGTAGCCGCTGTTACATTCCAAATCAGCAACGATACATTAAACAAAGAAATTAACCTATTAGAATCAGAGTCAGTTAAATATGCGGATGGTTCAGTTGAGAAAATTGAGATTAATAAGAAGTTAGCAGAGAAGATACTTGAACAAGATAAATTAGCTTTTGATGAAAGAGAGCGTTTAAGGCAGCAGGATATAAAAAGAGATGAAGTAGCAGCACAACAAAAGGCGGCTATTCAAACCGCTGCAATAAATGTAGTCTCTGCCGCTTTTAATGCCGCTATTGATGCAAGACAGCAAGCACAAACAGCAGAAATACAATCAGAGCAAGAACAACAGGATCAAAAAGCACAAGTTGACAAAGAAAGAATTGATAGACAAGTAGAACTTGGTTATATTTCACAAAAGCGTGCAGCACAATTAAAAAATGAAGTAGATAAAGAATCTGCTAAGAAAGAGCAAGCATTAAAACTTAGACAATTCAAAGCAGATCAACAAGCCGCAGTGTCGAGGGCTTTATTAGGTATCGCTTCTGGTGTCATTAATGCGTTTGCCACACTTCCTTATCCTGTTGCCTTAATCGCAGCCGCTGGCATAGCCGCTGTAGGGGCTATTCAAATAGCAAGTATTAAATCTCAAAACCCTCCTAAGTTCAAAGATGGGGTAATTGATTTACAAGGAAAAGGAACAGGGACGAGCGATTCAATAGACGCTAAATTATCTAAGGGTGAATCAGTAATGACGGCCAAAGAAACGAAGAAATATAAGCCCGAGTTTGAAGCTATAAGAGCTGGTACATTTGAAAAGCTAATGCAACAAAAGTATTCTACTCAGGATATGAGTTTCTTGCCTTTTGAGAAGGAACAGAATCGAAGAAAAGCTGAGTATAAGGCACGATCAGAGGCTAATAAAGAAAGAGCAGAAAGAGAAGGCATAGACTTCTCAGGTGTTGAAAATCAGCTATATAGAAATAGAAATGTAGGCATAAAAAACGCTGATGAAATAGGAAGAGCAGTAGCAAGATACATGCCTAATCAAAAAGTATACAAACCATGAATTTAAGGTTCACATTATCAAACACGAATTTAGGTACATTAGTACTTGATTCTTCACCAGCAGGATGGGAGGAATTAAGTGTTAAACTTAATCGTGATCCAGAGTACCACGGTATAGGTTTAGAATTCCCTGTTGCGCTTAGATTCCATTGTAAGGCAGGGCGCAAGTATTTGCTTGATGCATATAAAAATCTAGGTATAGATGCAGAGGTGATGCTAACCATTGAAAGGTGCTGTGGTAATCCACCTGTAGATATAGATGCACCAGATTATTCCGATGACTATTCGGATGATTACGGTAGCAAAATAGCCGAAATTGGAGGTTGCGAATGGCTTCCTTTTGTAAGTGGAATTATTCAGATGAAAGAAATTAAAGTAGATCAGTCTTACGTTACTGCTCCTGTAATTCAATCAACTGAGTATCAAAAATTTAAAAACAGAATTGATAATCAGGTAGATACACAAAGTAATAATACTTTAGATGGCAATGTAGTTTCCAATATTGACCCTTTAATATTTACCCTACACAATAAAGGTATTGTGCTTGTTTCTAAAGCTACAATACCAGAAGAAATAGAATTTGTTGATTATGGGGCTGCTGGTTTTGATGAAGACGTAAACGTCCACACACCACCGTTGATATTTGGCGATGAAAATTTTATCCAAGACGGTTATGATTTAGGGATAAATATTGCCCAAAATAATTTAGACTTACCTAATATTTTTGAAAACATTACTCCTTACGAACGAAGTGTAACAATCAGTTTTAGATTAAAATACAACATTTCAGGAGGTACTTGCGGATCAAATACGGGACAATTCCAGACCACAAAACTTATCGTCTCTAAGTTTGAAACCGACGCAGAGGTGGCTCTTAATGCGATAGAATTAGATTCGGTAGACACGTGTAATGGTGGTAATCCAAATAGAAACATTGTTTACAACCAAACATTAACATTTGCCCCTGGTGAAAAATTTAAAGTCTGGGTTGCTACTTCTGTTTTTGACAGGGCAGCGGGAGCGGTTCACCCGTTTTATCTTTATGATACAACAGTTTCTTTCTTTAGTATGAAGGGAGAGCTACCTTTCCCTGCTACTACAACCGAGTCTTATGGCCTTCATGAGGCTGGGGCTTTAATAGCTCAAAGAGTACTAGGAAGATCACAGGCCTTCTATAGTGAAAGTTTTGGCAGGGTTAATTCTTTGCCTACTTCTTATCCAAGTAATGGATGTGATTCATTTGGTGTTTTATTTACTGGATTGCAAGCAAGGAAGTTTCCTGATTCTCATTTGAGAATGTCTCTTAAAGAGTACTACACAGGCCTTAATCCTATTTATAATCTAGGCATGGGCATAGAGTTTATAGATGGATACAACCGTGTAAGAGTAGAGCGTAAGGAGTTTTTTTATAGTGATGAGGTATTGTTTAGGCTAAAGAGCGTAAAAGGGATTACTACCTCTCTTATGCAGGACTACTTCATGAATGAGGTTAGGATAGGATTTGATAAATGGGAAACTGAGGAAGTCTCGGGTATTGATGAATTTAACACTAAACGATACTATAATACTGGATTAAAAGCAATTGATAACTTAGTGGAAAAACTCTCCACAATGATTGCGTCAGGATATTCAATTGAGCTAACAAGGCGTAAGCAATGGAAGGACGATAACACAAATGAGGATTATAAGAACGATAATGAGATTTTCCATGTATGTACTAAGAGGACGGTAAACGGAAGTGGAACGCCAACGGAAATGAATATTGCGGAAAAGGCAGAGAACTTCAATAATATAACAGGTATTTATTCCCCTGAGACATGTTATAACCTTAGAATATCTCCTGAAAGAAATAAATTGCGACATAATGGAATAATTGCGCCCGCTTTGTTGAAATATTCGGGTAGAGTTCTTAGATTTACTTATGGGGAGGGTAACTACCTCGCATCTTACAATGGTACAGATAATTGTGACGTATTTAATAATGAAATACTAGCAGGTAATCAAAATGTTGCTTGGGATAATCCAGACAACACAAGAACTGCAATTTGGGATCCAATTGTAGACGAATTTAGTTTCCCTTTGACAGCGGAACAAATTGATGAAATGATATTGAGTCCTAAAAAGCTTATTCAATACGGAGAGGATGAAGAACAGATAATTGAAGGCTGGATTTTAGAAGCTGAACCAATACTAAAAACAGGAATGACTAAATTTAAAATGCTAAGAAAGGCAAATGGGTAGCATTACAATATTACCATATCAACCAATTAAATTCAAGAACGCTGATGAACCAGAGGTTTCTTGTGGTTGTAATATTCAATCTTATTGCCAAATAGTAGCACCAACTGATCCTACTCAATTCCAGATTAGATCATCTAATGATGTATTTAATGGTAATTTTGAAGATGAATGGGATGGATGGGTAACAAATCCTCCATTTTATCTTAATGTTGACCCAACGAACGCAACCGATTTAGATTGCGATGGTGAAGTGGCTGTGAATGTTGTAGACGCTGAGTTAATAACTTATTCAATCTCATTAAACGGAGGCACTCCTGTAGATGTAATTGGTGGCGGTGTGGTAACGTTTACTGATTTATGCGTAGGGTGTTATTTTGTTACCGCTACAGATCCAAACGGGAATCAATCAAGTTATGAGTTTTGTATAGTTGAAAATGTTGATTGCTCACTATTTGACGGAGCGACATTACAAGATGTTATTGATAGCGAAGAAACATTAATAGAATTTTATAATTGTACATTAAACGATTTAAAACCATAATATGGCAGCATTAGAAACATTGGATGGGACTGATCAATTTGATATAGTAGAAGATAAGATTAACGCTGCTATTGATGCGTTAAATCTGCTTTCGTCTACAAATTCTATAGGCATAAAGATATTACCTATAGGTAACTGGGACATGGATAGCACTGTTAGCGTGAGCATAGCTCATGGAGTTTCGGGTGCTATTGTTTTTTGCCAGGCATTAATAATAAATGATAACGGAACAGGTTCTTTAAATTTAGAAACTTCCGCTAGTGAAAATACTGATTATTACCCTGCTGGATATTGGTCAGTTGGGCCAACTGATATTATTCTTATTAGAGCAAACGGGAGGGTTTTTGATTCTATAGCTTATAACTCGACCCCATTTAATAGAGGTTATGTCATTATTGCTTACTTAAAATAGATGGCCTGGACATTCAACACTGGAAAAGCCTGTTACGATGGCAATATAACCATAACTAGTCTTTCGCAAGAAGACGTGTTTGAGTTAGGTAAATTATATTTTGTAAATGTTGTAATTTCAGGTGTCGATCAGGGCGGATTAAGGCTAGAATCATTATCTGGTAAGCCAACATTTACAGCGGATGGATCTTATACCGTTAGTGGAATTGCAATACAAAACACTATACAATTTACACCTTATGAGGTTTCAGGAGGTATGTTTATAGGGTGTATTGACGATATAGTCGCATGGGCTGCCCCATTCTATCGTATTGAAGATTCAGCTGGTAATGTAGTATTCCAACAAGTAGACAATACTGGTATGACATCAAATGATGGTATTATTCAGTATGAAATTGATTGGGTAGGAATTCCAGACGGAACATATAAAATAGTATTTAATGATGGGACTATAGAATATGAATCCTACTGTTTATGCCTAAAAGATTCTTCTTGCACGATCTTAATTGATTGGACAAACGAAAGTAACGCTTACGGTTTTGATTATTCAGAACTGCAATTTAACCCTGTTGTGCGAGTAGATGGTAAATTATGGAAGCCTACATATCCAAGCGAAGTCGATTCGTATCTTGATAATTCAGGAAAAGGGACTGTTATATCATCTAGGACTCGTAAAAGATACTTATTGAGCATTGAAAGGCAGCCAGAATATATTCATGATGCGATTGCTATTGGATTACTTAATGATACGGTTAGTGTCGACGGTAAATTGATAGTAAAAGAAGATGACGAGTATGCCCCTAAATGGGTTAATTCGTCTAATCTAGCATCGGTAGAAGTAGAAGTCTTCCAAAAGATATTAAACCTAAATAACACCCGTTGCGGGGGTACTTTAGAGTAAAAATAGTAGCGGTTGCCGCATGTCTCCCAAGGCACTAAAACAGGGAGGCGTAAAACCAAACGTTTAAAATTATGTCAGTTGACTGTACATTCGAGGAATTAGATCCTCATGAACAAAATGGCTGTTACTATCCAAAAGGCGGTATACCTGCGTTTGGCGTTTTGAAAAATGGGTGGGAGGCGATTATCACCGATTGGACAAACGCAACACAAGTAGCAGCTGCGATTACTGCTGGTAAATTAGTAATTGCTAAAAAGGTTAAAGCTGAATTGACCGAGCCTTCACCAGTTGAAGACGAAGCAATCACAGGTTGTGGAAGTGCCGAGAATATTACAGACGGGTTCGATTACACCCTTGCTGTGGTAGACTTTAACTCTTCTGCTGCAAATGACGAGTTTTATAATCAGTTAAACCGTTCATCATTCTCTGGATTGGTGTTCTATAACTGTGATGAAGAAACGATCTTTGTTGTAGATAAGAAGGTAAATTTCTCAGCGGCTTTATCTATTCCAGCAACAAATAGAACTCGCCAACGTTACACTACTTCTGTAACTTGGTACGCTTCTGTTAACGATGGAATGCCTGTAAGATACCCTGCTCCTGCTGGTATCTTTGATAATGCAGCTTAGGCCTATCCCCTTCTCGTTAGATCAGGGCGCTCAGATGGGTTAGTTTATAAAAGACCGTTTCTTAATTGAGGCGGTCTTTTGTTTTTAGTGGACTAAATACAAAATCTATATTGGGGGTCAAACATGTGGGTGACTTTTTTTGACCCCTTTTTTATAAATTAGGGAATGGTTAGGTAATATATAAAATTACATAATTATATATGAAGTCGTATTTAGTCCACCTTTTGTATTTTTACAATTGTTTTATTATCTTTGTTTATTACCGAATCTACCAGCGGTAAACCAATTAAAAGCCTTTGGGGATGTCTGGTAGCGTCTCTGGGGGCTTTATTTGTTATGGAATCAAACGCAGAACTAATAGGATACGTGAATAAGAAGTCTTTAATATCAAGCTTTATTGAAGTTGAAATTGATCTTATTGATAATGATTTACACGGGTTAGGCATTGAGCAGAAAGGCGAAAAATCAAAGGTTGCTATTCGTGTTTCTTCAATAACCTCTTTTAGAGAAAACATAAATAAAATTGGCGAAGTACAAGGATGTGTAATATATACATCAGATGGTGAGCAATATTGGTGTTATTCTACATACCCAGAATTAAAGAGACTTATTTGCAATGAATAACACTATATCAATAATAATCCCGTGCAAGAACCGTTTACAGCACCTTTTAAAGTGCTTGCCTACTGTATTGGCTCAAACATGGCAAGATACACAGATTATTATTGTTGATTTTGCATGCCCTGAATTATATAAGCTACCATTAGGTTCTTTACCAGAAGATGATCGGTTGCGTGTTTATAGGCCAGACGTAAAAGAAGATCATTGGAATTTATCAGAGTCCCGTAATGCTGGATTAAAGATAGCATTAGGAGATAGATTGCTATTCCTTGATGCTGATACTCTTTTACATCCTACTTTCATTGAAATGGAAGTTAAAAAACTAAATGAAAATACTTTCGGATCTGGACTGGATCACGCCCCATGGAATGGATGCGGATGTGCTTTTGTACTTAAAGAGCAATTTTTAAATGTTAGAGGCTATAATGAGGCTATGAAAGGTTGGGGCATGGAAGATATGAACTTCTACAGGAGAATGGAAAATGAAGGCTATAAACGCTTTGAATTTGACCCATTGTTAATTTCAAACATCCCACATAGTGATGAGCTTCGAAACCAGTTTCATAAAGGAGAGGACAAATATAAAACACTGGAAGAAAATAACCAGAAACACTTAAAAGGAATTTTTAAAAGCTCAATCAAATGAAGATAAACAAAAAAGAACTTGCTAATATTGATTTGTCAGAATTAGCGCAATTGATTACTGATGAAGAAGCAAAAGGGTTCTTTTTGCTACCAGAAGGCCAAGAACATTATAAATTATTGGCTTATTTATCCAAAAAGTTTGACAATATAATAATTTCAGACATTGGGACTTATAAGGGGTGTTCTGCTTTGGCACTATCGATTAATAAAAAAAACACGATAGAGTCTTACGATGTTTCAGACATGGTTACTGTATCTGTTGATCCTGAAAATATAAAATTCTTTCTTACTGAAAAAATTGTATGCGAACAGGTTTTAAAAAGCTCTTTAATTTGCCTTGACACAATCCATGACGGGATACACGAGCGTGCAGTAATAGACTTTCTAATCGAAAACAACTGGGAAGGGCTGTTAATACTTGATGATATTCATCATTTCCCAGAACAAAATAAGCTTTGGAATGAAATAACACTGAGAAAAGAAGACCTTACAGAAATTGGTCATTGGGCGGGTACTGGTTTAATTTATTTTGAATAGTATGGATCATAAAATAATCTCATTCCATAACGGTAATTTACACCCAGATATAATAAAGTACCAGAAAAAGGTATTTGACTTTTTAAAATTGCCTCTAATTCAAATACATACCCAACTTTCGCATCCATATGCAATAGATAACTGGCTTAATAATAATAATTGGGATGTGGTTACTATATTCGACATAGATTGTATTCCACTTGATCCAGAGCCTTTATTATTGGCTTATATAAAAGCAAGAGATGGCGTAGTTTATGGTGCTGCCCAGCAAGCAAATCACATTCCAGAAAGCGGAATCTATGCTAGTCCTGCGTTTATTTCTTTTAGCCGTGATACATGGGATAAAATGAAGCGACCATCTTTCATGCATTCAGAGTTTGGAGATGTTGGTCATGAGTTAACATTATACGCACCGCTTCATAATGTAGAAGTTAAATTGATTTGGCCTATACACGTAGAAGTGCCTAAATGGTCGCTAGGTAAAGCGTCAACTTTTGGACTTGGGACAACATATCAAACTGGAATATTCCACGCTTTTGAATCTCGTATGGGTAATAATGATATATTTGTAAATAAATGTAAGGAGGTATTAGGTGAGTAAAATTACTGAACATAGCTGGAACAGCGAGCCAGAGGTAGGTGATCTTTTAAAGTCGCTTATAAACATTCAATCATGCCGTAATGTATTAGAGATCGGAGTATTTAAAGGAGCTTCATACTATACTTTTTCGGACGATTGTATTGAGTACACAGGCATAGACATTGAGGATCACAGGGAGCAAATTGTAAAGGATAAGATGCAATTAAACGCACACAAGTTCATACTTGGAAATTCTCTTGAGGTTCTTGGTGAATTAGAAGAAAAGTTTGATCTTATATTTATAGATTCTGTTCATACTTTTGAGCATTGTATGGCAGAGTTTAAGATATGCGAGAAATTGATTAAAAATAAAGGGCTTATTGTGTTTCATGATGCAGTTAAATTTATAGGTGTCGCTGCTGTTATTGAATATATAAAATCATTTCCTCATTTTGATGTGATTACATTAGATACACCAGACCATCCAGGGCGAGGTGGAGCTAGTGGAATTGCAGTTGTACGTTGTAACTACCAGAAATAATGAATAAAGGAATAGAAAGAGGAGTAGTTTTACTTGCCATTGGTTCGCCAGCTTATGGCAACTTTGCTTTTAATATGGCGGTATCTTTGCGTGAACACTCGCCAAATATACCCATTCAATTGATTTATGAAGAACACGCAATTAGTCATTTAGGAGAATGGCATAGGTCATTTTTTGATTGGTTGACTGTTATTGATAAAGAAGATTGCAGATATTCAGACGGGAAGCTGTTCCCTGCTAATGCAAAGCTCCATCTTTACGAATACTCTGCTTTCGAGAAAAACATATATCTTGATGTAGATGGACTGGTAATTAAAGACATTACCCCTTTATTTGACTTGTGCGAAAATGCAAAAGGGTACTTCTATTCGCAAATGTCAGGAATCCACGAAATAAAAGATTCTGAGAATGATTTTACAGGGTTACAGTGGGCTAGAGTAAACGATATTATTAGCCACTATGGGTTGAAAACAGGCGATATTATACCTGCGATTAATTCGTCTTTCCAATACTTTACACATAGTATTGAGGCTGAGAATTTATTTAACGAGGCATTAGCTTTGCTGAACAATCCTATTCCATTGAACTTACACCCTCAAAAGTGGGGCAAAAAGGCTAGTCAACCAGATGAATTATATATGGATGTGGCTCTGGCAAAAGTTAAATTGATACCTGAACTTGATGGATTGCCACAAATTATATATTTTAGCACTCGAAGGGGTGAAGGGCTTGATGCATTAAAGAAAAAATACTATCTATTGGGATTATATGGGGGTATTAACTTTACGCATATGTCGATTAGAAAAATGTACGATTCAGAGCTGCAAAGGATATTTATGCAGAGAGGATATGGTACTCACTGGTTTAAAATTGATAATTTAATGAGACAAAAAATAAGCTAATATGAAAAATAAAAAATGCTGCGGATCTGGTAAGCCAAAACCTCCTAAACCGCCACGTCCAAGACGTTAGGAATTTAAAAAAAAGGTGTATCTTTATTACGCACTAAGACATTTATAATATGCTTTCTACTTTCGATATAAAAAGGATTGTCGATAACCTAACTGTTACCATTAAGGCAAATTTAGGTAAAGGCCATATTTTATACTCTGATGAATACGAAAAGAAAGTAGAATTATCTAATCGTGTGGCTGTTCATTGTGAAATAGGCAAGTTCCCAGAGAAATTATTTATTACACGTGCTCCAAATCAGACTCCGCAAGAATTTGAATACATAAAGGCCAATCATAAAACAGTTAGCTTTCCTGTATGGGTTAAATATTTAGGTGTACTAAACCGTATATGGGCAGATCAAAATTGGTCTATTATGTGGCCTGAGGGATCTGATGAACAAAAAGAATACCTAAATAAGCAAATTCCATTTTATGGTTCTACTGAAAACTTTTTTAAAACGCTTGTAACCCCAATTAAAGGCAAGGATGCTAACGCTGTAATGGTTGTTAAGCCTTACGAGATTCCATTGCTAGTTGACGATCAAGGAGAACCTATATTAGATACCGATAATGATCTACAAATCGACCCAACTGCAAAGCCTGACACATATCCAGTAATTTATCCCTCTAATAAGGTTGTTAAATTTGTAAAAGACCGTTACGCACTTGTTGAATTGCCCGAGCAAAGTTTGATTATTGTAGGCAAAGAAAAAAGGCGTGATGGTAAAATTTATGAGCTATTTGATGAAAATAGAATTATTCGTATAGTCCAATTTGGGAAGTATGATAAGCCAGAATTTAAAACATCAATTTACTGGACTCACAATTTAGGCTATTTACCAGCATGGGAAATGCAAGGCGTTCCTTTGGAGTTTGAAGACCGTATTTTATGGCAGCCTCCATTTATGGCTGCTGTTGAGTCTTTGGATTTAATGCTATTAGATAACTCGTATTTAATAACTCAAAAAGCTGCCCATGCATATCAGCAAAAATGGGAGGTTTCAAATACTTGTGAATATGTAGACGAACAATGGGGCTTGTGCGCCAATGGATACCTTGGTACAGGAGAAGATAGGCACAAGTGTCCTTCTTGTAACGGAACAGGAAAACAAAGGCCGTCTATCTTGGGAGTTTATCAAGTAGCTGCACCTGATAATAATAATCCAAATATTGGGAATGTACCGATTCCTCCTTTTGGTTGGGTTGCGCCAAATCCTGAGATACTTAAATTTCTCGTTGAAGAGCTTAGAAGACACTTAGACGAAGCTGAGTCGATCTTAAATTTAAGATCTAGTGATTCTAATGCAAGAGGCGGGGAGACTGCTTTAGGGAAGCAAATTGACAGGGAGGAATTATTTTCTTTTCTTCTTTCTGTAGCAAACCAAACGTTTGAATTATTCATTAACTGCAATAAGGCAATAATTGAAATGCGTTTCGGTAAAGGGGCTAAATTGCCAGAGGTTTCTAGCCCTAAAAACTTTACATTAAGAACTGAGCAAGACATAACAGACGAAATAGTAAAGGCTAAACAAGGCGGTGCGCCAGACTCTGTTATCCGTAATCTTCTTTTGGAATGGGTTTTTATCAGATTTAATGATGGAGGCCATGTGATGAAAGTTACAGAAATCGCCTTTGCTGCTGATAAATTAGCCACTCTTTCGGCTAGCGAAATTACCGCAAAAGTAATAGCGAAAACAGTTGCAGGTTGGCAAGACACATTGCACACTTTTGTATACTCTTATATCGACTATTTCTTAAGAAACGATCCTAAATGGATTGATTTAAGTATAGAAGAACAAGTTAAATCTTTAGAAGACAAGGCTAAAGAAGAACATAGATTAATACTAGAAGAAACAGTATTGCCAGACGCTAACTCAATGTTATAGTGAGTTCATTACAGGAAAGACTTGACCGACTTCAAACAGTACCAGATGACTTAGTGGAGGCTATGTCAAAGGTAGAACGTGAGGCCATGGGTAGAGTTTTAGCTTTAATGGATCAGCTTGACGTGGTTGATGGGAACATTGCAAACTCTTCCAAGAATCTTTCGTTGATTAAAACAATAGAAGAAGATTTACGTACTGCCTTATTTAATAATTCATACTATAAGGCTGTTAACGCTTTCGGTAAGGAGTTTTCAACACAAGCAGAGTTAACAAATGAGTATTTTAACTCAATACTGGATGATTTTGAAGTAATCGGACGCTATAAAACAGTACTTCAAACATCTCAATCAAACGCCTTGTCTTTACTTTCACAGGACACATTTACCCAAACATTAATCAAGCCTATACAAGATTCATTGCTTGCCAGCGTGACAAATAATGGATCTTTTCAAGAAACATTAGCAAACCTACGAAAAACAATTTTAGGCAACGATGAAATAGAAGGGCGTTTATTGTCACACGTTAAAAGAATAGCATATGATTCATTTGCTATTGCTAACCGACAGTATACACAAACGATTGCAACAAACCTTAAATTTGAGTGGTATTTATACACGGGAGGCGTTGTAAGCGACTCTAGGTGTTTTTGTGTAGAAAGACATGGCAAATATTATCATATCAATGAAATACGTGCATGGGGTCGTGGTGAGAATATTGGTGCATGCGGACAGTATAATAAAAGCCTAAGTCGTACAGGATGGCAAGGAATGAACCTAGATACTACAGAAATTACAATTATGGTTCTTGTTGGTGGGTATCAGTGCAAGCATGATCTTTTGCCAGTGGCTAAACGATCTGTTCCAAAAACTGTTATTGAAAGATCAATTAAGGAAGGATTTTACAAAGAAGTAGAATAGTTGCTTTTAATGTATATTCTGTTTATTTTAGCAATGTAATCTACCAGAAAAATTATGAGTGAATTAGTAAGAATAAAGAATTTAAAGACGGGAGAGCATATGATGGTAAAACCTGAATATGCAGCACGTACTAAAATGTTAAACAATTCAGGATGGGTTGTTGAAGATTTAAAAGAATCAAAACTTTTAGAAAGTAAACCTATTTTACAACCTGTTATTGAAGTAGGAGTAGAAGAAGTTGATGAAAATTTGCCATTGGCATATCAGGAAGCAAACAAAGAAGTAGAACCTCGTAGAAGAGGCCGTCAGCCAGGAACTAAAGTAAAATAAACTACCAGATATATGACAGAAGAACAATTAAATGCAGCGTTAAAGTTTGTAAAAGATTACACAGGTTTAGATCCTGCTGACCAAGACGAATTCAAAAAGGGTTTTACTGAAAAATTCTTTACTGAAAAGGATATTACATCAAATAAAAAACTAACAGGTATTGCAACGGGGTTTCTATCTGGTAAACTAACAACCAAATTAAAAAGAGATTATAAGTTGGAATCTTCTGAAATCGAAGGTAAATCTATTGAAGAGATAATTGATTTAACCATTCAGAAATCAGAATCGGAAAAAGAAGAACTTAAAAAACAGATCACCGATCCAGGAGAAGGATTAAAAGAAATACAAGCACAACTTGAAAAAACGAAAGCTCAGTTAGATCAAGAAAAAGAAGCGAAGAAATTAGCCCTTAAGGCACTTGAAGATAAAGACAAAGAGTATAATACAAAAGAACTTAATCGTAAGAAAGAAGAAGCTTTTGAAGATATTCTAGGCAGGGTTAGAAAAGGAGAAGAAGGTAAAAGAAAACCTTTAATAGCACTTTCTGAGGAGCAAGAATTCTTTTACAAGAACAAATTAAAGGATAGTTTTGAGCTTGATTTTGAAGACGGTAAAGTAATATTGACCGACAAAGAAGGGAAAAAAGTTCCAAACCCAAATAAAGCGGGCGAGTTTCTTGATCCTTTGGACGCATTTTATCAGATTGCAGAAGAAAAAAAATACGTACAAAACAACGCTGGCGGTAAAGTTGAAAAGGATATAATTGATTTTGTCAAAAAACCAGAACAACAACCAATATCAGGCGTAAAAGAAAGAGTATTACCATCAAAGGCTATTGAAAACGCAGAGCGTTTAAAGTCTTTGTAATAAAAATAATCGCTACTAAGTTGCTTTTGTCAGCACTATAGACAAACGTTGCTTAATCCGGCACTACAGGATTTACAAACCTATCTACTCGGGGTTATTCGGGTATGTACTTAAATTCTGTAAAATTATGTCAGTATCTACTGGTTTAATCTCATGTCCTCAAATCCAAGAGGATTTAAATAATATGTTCTTAGCTGGTGACCCTACTCTTTCAAGAGTTCCACAGGGTCTAGGCCAATGGGTAACCTCTCCTGCAAATACTAGAGGTATTCTTCAAAGACAAGTAAGCCCAGGTGGGTCTAAACTTCGTCAAGTTCAATTATTGTACACTCAGCAAATTTGTGAAGATGATGTCGATGATGACACCACGCAAAAATGCGTTTCTACAAATGAAGACGGTAACTTGTCTGAAACTTACGAGATCGATCCAAGTGTAGGTGTTTCTATTGACCGTAAGTTTACATTGTCTAACATGCGTGAAATGTGTAAAGACAATTCCCGTTATTTCTCTGAGCGAATTCTTGCAATGATGGACGCATTAGATGCGAAAATTAACAAGGACATTGCTTATCAAGCTGTTTTAGAAACAGGAACTTTCGGACTTGGAATTCCTAACATGGACGCTGCACGTAAAATCGTGACAATTAAAACTAAGGACGCTTCTGATAAATATGATTTGATCGGTTACGAGCAAATTACAGAAGCCGCTCAGTTTGCAGGTTACGGAACAATCCCTTATTTATTTGGGTTCTCTGAAATTCAGCGTTATTTTAAAAGAATGTATGCTGGTTGCTGTGGCCCAGACGGTATAAACATAAGTGATTTTGCTACTCAAAACGGTGCTTCTTTTGTTGCTGATCAATACTTATGGGAGGCGTTTAAGTCTGTAGGCAATCCAGAAGGCTTTTTAATGACTCGTCCAGGTGCTTTGCAGTTGTTGACTTACAATGAGTTCAAAGGTGACTTTGCAACAGTAAACGATGACTCTTACAAGCAAACTACTATTGTCAATCCATTCTCAAATCGTGAGTACGATATGACAATGAAAAATGATTGTGGTGTAATTAGTGTACAATTGAAATTGGCTACTAAATTAGTTTCTTTGCCTGTTGATATGTACCCTTCTTGCTCTAATTATGCTGGCGTTAACTACGTCAATGCATTTAAGATTGTAAATCCATAATATTTAAGCGGGGTCAAAAGCCCCGCTTATCTTATTCACTATTAAAAGCATAGTTATGGATTGTTTCAAAGACTTAGTAGGCGTAAAAGGATTTTGTACGGAAGAACTTAGTATTTCAACTTCTGATTTATGGTTGAATAATCTTAGTGGTTTCCCTGGGCTCGCCATTGCTGATGCTTCAATAAATGAAGATACTCAAAGCTCATTTGAGCTCATTAAACAGTGCCTAGAGAGCGCAAAAAAAGAGATTGCAATACACTTCCGAAATCACTTAGAATCATCATATAAGCTTAAAAGTATCGTACAAAATGGAACTGCTGGGGTGTATGATGATAGAAAAAAAACAATGAATTCAATTACTGGTTCATTAAAGGGTATTAAGCTAGAAATAAAGAATAGGCCTTATTTTAAATTTAATCTTTCTGGGATTTCTATTAATGTAGACTATGCAGGATTGGTTAATATTTTAGTTTACGACCTTATCACAGGTAATTTACTAGACACATTCCCTATAACTGCTGTAAGTGGTCAAACGGTCAGAATACAGCCTAATAAAGAGTATTCAAATGACGGACAACCTTTATCGTTATTCATTGGATATGATAACCAAGTAACTAGCCTAAAAACTACCATTAAAACATCATGTTGTGGCCAAGGAGATCCAGGAGATAGCTATTTTTCTTCTGCTTCAATTCCATCTACAGCACAAAAAATAAGAGAAAACATTAACAGTTCAAGCGATACGGGGGGTATTTCTTTATCTTATTCAGTTGATTGCACTATTGATCCGTTCTTGTGCAATTCTGCTAAAAAATTCGATTGGGCACTCCTTCATAAATGGGGGGCTAATTTAATGGCAGAGGCTGTAAGGTCACGAAGGCTTCATACTTTGATTAACTTAGACAAGGTAGATAATCAGTCATTATATGACGCATACCAAGCAGAATACAGTGCATCTATGACGGCTATACTTTCAAACTTAGCAGTTCCAGACGATTGGTGTTTCAGATGTACTCCTAAGGTAAATAAAGTGCTTCAAATACCATGAGTGTATCAATAGCTGAGTATATAGCATCGCAAAGAGAACGTTTTGAAAAGATTCAAAATGGTGAAGCTTTAGAAATAGCAGTTCGAGATACGCATGCAAAACAAGTTCAAAGAATATTTGTAGAAGGTAAAAATTCAGGTGATTCACAGATTGGCAAGTATTCAACTAATGATCCACTATATGTGAATCCTAAAAATGCTCCTAAAAACACACCAGTTAGAGGTAAAAACGGTCAGTCTACATTTGCTAATGGGAATAAGCATAAAACTACATATTTTGAGTCTTATAGCGATTTTAGGAGTGAGCAAGGAAGAGAGTCTAGTTTCGTAAACTTAAACTTGTTTGGAAACCTTAGAAGCTCATGGGCGAACGGGTTATTTAAAGTAAGTGACAGAGAGTGGGTTGTCGCAATACCACAAAGCGAATATGTTAAAGTGGAAGGTAACGAAGAAAGATTTGGAGGTAAGATAAGTGCATTAACAAAAGAAGAGTATAATAATTTCATAGAAGTTATCATAGAAGAAAGTAAATGAAAACTATAATCGATTATATCAACTGTTTAATAAAGCCTTTTGTAAAAGATGCTCCTATTAATGGTTTGGTAGAAATGATAAAAAGGCCTCAATTAAAAGATAATACTAAATTTGACTTGTTCCCTGCCGTTTACCAAAATAACGAGTACAGAAAAGTTGAATACGGTATTTATCATCGATTAATTGGCAAGTCAAGATCTGTCCTTGATGAAGAAAGTACTTGCGGAGATGAAATTTATACCAGGGCTTTCCCAATGAGGTTAGTGGCTATTTTAATAAAGGATGCTACAAAAGACAATCAGTACGAGGATTTATCAATAGCGGAAAGTTTAGCATCTTTAATTGAGTTCACCCATAATAAGACTTTATCAATTGATATAAATGCAGATTCTGTTTATACTCAAGTTAACTCAATAGAAACAGATCGAGATGCAGTGTTTAAAAGAGAATACTCTGGGGAAAATTTTGTTGATTATAATAGGACATTAATAGCTATTGACTATACAATATTTATAAACGGCAGCAAGGTGTGTTTAAATGAGTGTTTGTTGTAATCAATAAAATTAAACATTACTGATAATATATCAGTTAAAACTAAGTGAAATGGCAAAATTAACAGTAGCGCAACAAAAAGCGAAGGTAGCATCCACCATTAAAGTTAATGGTAATAGAGAGATCACGCCTCCTAAAGATAAAATATTAAGGGACGACCAATTAGACTCTTCACCTAACTGGAAAGACGGTGGTTTTGGATTTGAATCAGAAGTAGGATATAGTACTGAATTAGCACTGGTAGACCCTAGAGCATTTGCAACAAAGAAATACGTTGACAATAATACTAGCGGATCTCTAGTAGGCTTATTAATGGCTGATACATCTTCAATTGTGGCCCCTCCTTTTGATGGTGGAATAATTTGGAATGCTATACAATCTCCTCTTTCAGGAGTTAGCCATTTGTTTATTTCTTTTGTAGATAGGAACTCAAGTCCACTTGGTGGATTTCTTGAAACTATTCAAGTTGGTGATTATATTTATTTGATCGGATCAAATGTAAGTGAATACCAAAAATGGCAAGTTTCTGCAATAGATGTAGAAGTGGATCATTATGATTTTACCGTTTCAATAGATGGAGGGGCTAAAATATTTTCCAATGACGAAGACATCTCATTGATAATAGACCATGTTTATGAAGATAAATTCTTAAAGCTTAATGGCGAGAATAAAATGCAAGACCGTTTGCATATGGACGGCAATGGTATTGATGAGGTAAGCGCAATTTTAGATAATCAAGCAACGCCAATACAAGCTATTAATGTTGATGCTAGGTATTTGTATGATATAAATGGGAATCTGATTGCAATTTTTCAGAACCGAGCGAATGGACTAGGAATAGTTAATGTTGGCGATTCAACTACGTTTATAAAAACAAATGCAACAGATAGCAGGACAGCAACGTTTCAAGATATAAGCGGCACGATTGGTTATCTTGAAAACAAACTAAATGAATTTGCAGCCCCCGATTCAGACCTAGATATTAACGGAGTGGCCTTAAATAGTGTTTCTAGGGTTCAAAATAATGTAACTGATGGTGAGATAGGCATAGACTTTGGGAATGATACGTCGGCATACATGTTTGCTTATGGAGCTGGATCAGCTTTTGCAGAGTGGACAGCGAATAAAAATGGCGAATTATTTGGAGAGATAAACGATGGGGTTAATCCTAGTAAGTCACTAGGCTTTAATAATAACGGGTTCTACATAAAAACAGGGTCTTTTGATGGCAGATTTAAAACAGACGATTTAACAGATGTAAGAACTTGGCAAATGCCAGATGGGAACGGTAAATTGAGCTTAAGGTTTAATGATATTCTTTGTAAGGTTAATCAAACATACTCTGTTACTGGTGTTACGACTCAAATAGTCGCATGCTCTATTTTAATACCTGCTGGAACTCTTAACGAGAATGATATGCTTTATTTATACATATTAACAGGTGCTACATCTTCGGCAAATAACAAAACTATTAGAGCGTATTTTAATACATCAAGCCAAACAGTAGGAACGGTATACGGTGGTGGAACTTCTAGCCAAATAATGACATTCTTACTCACATCAGGAGCTTTAACAGCGGGTACAGACAGGGAAATTATATTTAAAAATAGTTTATCATCACAGCAAGTACACCCTGCAACTATAAGCATAGGAAGTAAAGTTGTTCAGAACTCTTCAGCTCCAACAAACTTAACCGCTAACTTTGCTGTTGATCAGTATTTTATTATCACGTGCCAGTGTGCAAACGCCGCTGACACTATAAATATATTTGGGGCATATTTAAAAAATTCTAGGTAATGGATGAGTGCAAAAAAAAGGATAAAGATCTTATTTTCTTTTTACTTTCTAAAAAAGAAAGTAAGGAATTGACTGATTTTGTAAAACTTAAAAAGAATTACGAATACCAAGAAGACTCCAATGGAATCGTTATTTATAGTGATAAAACTAAAATAAGGGTTGCGTACGGAGAATATGTAGTCTTTGACGGAGAAGATTTTACTCCCTATACAGCGGAAAATTTTAATGCAACATTTGAAGTAAAAAAAGTATAATATGTCGGAAGAAAAAGAAGAACTAAAAATACCTTTAGGAGATTATGCCTGCTCTTTGATTGATAAAAAGAACAAAGAAAACGCAATCTATAAAAATAAGATTCAGGAAAACCACAAGTTTATCGTTGACTTAGTGAATGTCTCTGTAGAATCTAAGGGTTATAATATATCTGATTATAATTTCTCTGGATTTGATGATGAAAATAAAAATATAATAATTACTAAAAAATGATATAGAAATAGTGGATTCAATAGAAACTCAAGTCGTAGTTGCAATAGTAACAGTTATTATAAACGTTGTAGTAGCTACTGTAATTTCTTCTTATGTAAAAAAGGGTGAAAAAGAAGATGCTCGTATAAATACACTTTGGGATTTGCACAATGAAAACAAAAAAGACTCTGAAAAAATTGACAAGCTGATTGAAAAGATTGACGGTTTAAAGTCAGGTTATAATAGCTTGGATTCTCACGTTCGCCACGAGATTGCTAACATGCGTACATCTGTTAACGGTTTCGGAGAAAGACTTTTAGGAATAGAAGAGGAAGCAAAGAATAGAGATCGTTTAGGCCACGAGTTAAAAGGAAAAGTTGAATTATTGGAAAAATTTATACTTGACAAAAGATGATTTTAATGCCATTAATATTGATTGTCTTACCAATGCTTGAGGGATTTTGCATTGGGGTTATTGTAGAGAAGTTCTTTAAAATATTTTAGTATGAGTGATAAAACGACATTAAGTAGAATACAAGAAGCTCACCCAAAGTTGAGATCTGAGCTTATTGATATTTACAAAGAGATTTGCGATGCCTTGTCTGGTCGTGCGATATGTAGGTTTGCCTTTGTAATTAGAACATTTGCTGAACAAGATAAGTTATACGCACAAGGTAGAAATGGAAACAAAGGCAAAGTAGTTACCAATGCAAAAGGGGGCGAATCATTCCATAATTATGGCCTTGCTGTTGACATTGTGTTGCTTGTTGACAAGGATGGTAATGGTTCAAAAGAGTCGGCCTCATGGGAAACCAATGTTGATTTTGATGGGGATGGATTAAGCGACTGGCAGGAGGTAGTAAAAATATTCAAACAGTATGGATGGACTTGGGGCGGAGATTGGAAATTTACAGACAGGCCACATTTTGAAAAGACTTACGGGTATTCAGTTCGAGATTTGTTGAAAAAGTTTAATAACAAAGAATTTATTCCTAATACAAATTACGTAAACATATGAAAGAATTAAAAGGACTTCTAAAAAACTATAAGACAAGCATACCAGCATTATTAGGAATAGTGGCTATTGGTATGTATTTCTTCGATTACATTAACAGTGAGCAGTTGACTATTGGAATAGGCGCACTTGGTTCGCTTGGTTTACTGGCTGCAAAAGATCATTCAAAAACAGGCGAATGAAATACATTAGTCACATATTAGTTTTTATCCTTGGTGCTTTAGTGTGTTCACTTTTAAAGTGCGACCCTAAAATTATAGAGGTTACAGATAAGTCTAAAGAGGCACAGTTATACACTCAGATTAATGAATCTAATAAATCTAAGGAGTTATTTAAAAAAGAAGCCGAAAAGTTAAATAAAGAGGTTTCTTATTTAAAGTCGAAGAGATCAAAAATAGTCTATAAAAAAGAGTTTGACACCCTGGCAACTATTGACACGGTCATTGTTGAGCTTGTCAAATGCGACAGCGTTGTTGCTATTGGAGACAGCATCATTGAAAAGCAGAGTGAGCAAATAGAGACAATTGGCGATGCACTAACCGAAAGCGAAAATGCTCAGGTCATACAAGACAGCCTATTGAAAATTAAAGAGTTAGAAGTATCTAAACAGCAAAAGAAGCTTACAAAGGTCAAAACAAACAACACTATAAAAACTGGAATAATCGTAATTTTGAATGCTGCCAGCATTGCCAGCCCGCCAACGGCAATAATAACAAGCGGGATTTCAATTTTGCTGGCTATAATTCCTTTCAATAAAAAGTAGAATTTAAGCCAATTGACAGTTTTTGCATCATCCGCCCAACAAATTTAATAAATGAATTTTCAAGTTTCTTTTTGGCAACGTCTAATCTCATTATGCTTGCGTATACAGATTTATCTTCGTGCATTATCTGCCGTTGAATCTCATTAAATAATGGTTTCTTCATAGTATCAAATGTATAGATCGTTTATAACTTGCTGGTTGTTAATTTTTTTGCATTATTTAATAATTACACAAATTTTTTAGCAAGATCAATAACCATAAAAGCCCTATGTATTGTACCTGTTAAAGGATGTGTTTGTGCTATGTCTATGATTTCTTTTCTTAGGATATCTAATTCGCATGGAATGTCCTTAGCCATTGTTTTGTACCAGTTAATGTCTTTAATTTCCATTCTCAATTCTTTTACGTTCTTGGTGGTAAATTTCAGCTATTTCATGCAACATAATTGATGAATTAGGTCTAGATTCTGAATATACTCTATCCCATGTTTCTTCCTCTGTCTCTTGGAATAGAGATTGAGCGAATTCCACAAAGTATTCAACCATGCCTTCTTTAATTGTCACTTCGATTTCCTCACAAAATTGGGATTTAGGAACTTTTAGTTTTTCAACTTTGATAAGGTAAAACTCGTTTGCCTTTTCTCTTATCTGTTCTTTGGTTAGGTGTTTATTAGTTTCCATTGTTTAATATTAAAGTGATTCCTTGTAATAGTTAATTTTATTTAAAGCTGACTGGTAGGCGCCACTTGCTTGTTCTTCGCTATCGAAATATCCGAGGTGTTTACACTTGCCGTTGACAGCTATTCTAGCACACCATTTTTTATCTCGCTTATACCAGCTTACCCCAGTGTACTTTGAGCTACTTTTTATGTGCGCAAGATTGCTGTTCGTTCTTTGGGTAACGATTTCTAGGTTACTTAAATGATTATTTAACTTGTCGAAGTCAACGTGATTCACCACTAGAGCGTGACTGTTTGGGTTATGACCTAAGAAGGCTACAGCTACCAATTGATGAATGTTCTTTGTTTTTCGCTTGCCTTCTGAACAAAGAGTGACAATCAAATAACCATGGCTGTCAGTCCCAGCTTTCAATATCTTTTCTTTGCCCTTCTTTAACGATTTGACACGGCCGATATTAGACACTTGATAATCTGGATAATTTGGGATTGGCTTAAATGTCTCTATCATGCTTTAGGTTGTTTCATATTATAGTTATATGTTTTAAGTGTTTTATCGGTGGGTAATGTTGATTAAGTTATATTTTTAACGTTCAATCATGTAATAATCTGCGGTGTAATAATGTTGGTTGCAAGACTTGCAAATATAATTAAGCCTCCCTTTATCTCTTTTGCGAGTAGTATTTACCCTTTCATCAGAGAATAAATCTATATCAACAGCCTCAAATGTTACTACTGCTTTCCCACAGGAGCATTTATATACTTCTTTCATAAGGTATTAGGTATTTGTTCTTTGATTAATTGTAAATCAAAATATAACGATTGCCCTTCTGCAGTGTAAGGCAAACTTCCCACTGATATTATCTCTTTTTCAATAGCTATGGTAGCGATGGATTGAGCGTTTTCTTTTTGCTCTTCTTTCCATGACTTATCAGTACCTGGAATAAAATTAACATAGTCTTTAAAAATATCTACTCTATTCTGTGCTTCTATTAGGGCTTGTTCTGTGGTCATGTCTAATTTGTTTTAGTTAAATATCTCAATGGTACTTCTCGGAAATCAATGCCTCCTTGTATAGGTTTCTCAATCAATGCCCGTGGCTCGTCGTATTGTTCTTTTGTTTTGCCGTTTTCAGTTATTGGATAGTACACGATTTTCCATAAGTCAGGCTTACCGTCCATTGTGTAAGTGTCCCCTATTTTATGGTTTACCCAAATAGGGTCTTCGAGTGCTTTCATATTAGTTAATCTGTTTACCGTGTTTAATTACGAAGTATAGTTTATCGGGCTCTGCTCCCCATTCAGGGTTTCCAGTGCGTATTTCTATGCCTGCGTGTTCGTATTTTATGATTCTTTCGGTGTCATTTGACTTTGGGTAACCGAGGGTCATTGTGTTGCATGAAAATGGCTTAAGCTTATAGAACCTATTGCCGATATTAATACAATTTACTCCGCATTCGTTTAAAGTAAAACTTCTATATAGTAACCTAGATTTCCAATAAAGGCTAATCTCTCTATAGTCCTCAGTCTTAATGCCCGCCTTGGTCATTTCAAACCACTTTGTTTTTAAGCTTAGTTGTAAGTTCATAGCTTTAATATTATGTTAAATAAATACCCGCCATATGGCGTATATATCGATGTTAGTGGCAAGGCTAATGCGAACTAACAACTTCATCCAAAATTTCGGCAATAGTTTCACCATACCAAGTTTCACCGTCTACAGTAAAGTAATAGTCAGTTCCACAGTATTCTTCCATACCGTTATAATTATCGCTTTCTTGTTTGCCAAAATTATATTTACTCATCAAGGCTTTTAATTCATTTTTGAATGCCTCAATTTTTTTCTTTCTGTTTTCAAATTCTAATTCTTCCATTTTATCAAGTTTTGTGAGAAGCCCAGCCACTAACAGCGTGTATAAAAAATGGCGGGTTCTCGGTTAATATTAAGTTTCGTTTTTCAAATTAAGTTCAGTGCTTACAGAAAGGTTAGTGTTCTAAAAACCGCCACATCGCCTATCTGCAAAACGTTATAAGAAATTGTGGCTAACAACCCAACATTTCGCTCGCCACTACCTTGCCGTAAAATTGTCAAGTGTATGGTTACAATACCTTTAGATGCCACAACTATCTTATAACATGGGCTAAAACGCAATACTTTGAACAGTGCCTCATCAAGTGAGTTAATCATGCTTATTACGTAATTCCACATAAAAGCCTACTTTGCTGGTGTACTGCGTTTAGCCCAATTCCATTATAAGCCATTTTGCAAATCACTACACATCATTTCACAAGCCTTACCAAATCCTACTGCGAAGCTATTTGCCTTCTCTTGTGCCATTTCATCACTACCATATAAGCTAACAAAGTGCTTCTGTAGTTTCAGTAAATTATCACCAGAAAAACGGCTTATAACATCAGCTATAAGTAATGGCTGTTTTTGTGGTTCATCAATATTTTGTGCTTCTAATTCCATTTTTTGAAGTTGCTCAAAAGTCATAGTTTCAAATTTGACTTTCATTTTTTCTCTCAAAGCCTTTTCTTCTTTATTAAGATTCCATTGTTTCCGTAATTGATTAGCTTCTTCTTCTGTTAATAATTTGCATTGTGATATAGTTCCCATATTAATTTTGCCATTTAATCCCTTTTGGCTTCCATCAATTAAACTAAACATTTTATCAGGCATTTTAAAAAGCCTAAAACCTGTTTTGGTAACTTTCTCAATCTTAATTAGTGAACGTCTTTTATTATTCATATAACACATTCCGCTTTCGTAAAGAACTGTTTTCCCTGTCAATTCTTGAGGGTTGTTTTCAAAATCTTTAAATTCCATTTTATGTTTATTTTTAAGTTAATAATTCACTAAAAGGGCCCATCCCATCTCTAGTACTTGGTCTACTGTATAACCGTCAGCAGGGACTATTCTATTTTGCCTATTTTAATGCTTCTTAATTTGAGTACCTCTTTTACGGTAACTACTTTTTCCTTTTTTGTTTTTATAAGTAACTCTTTTTTATCGGGGTAAAAGTCAGAAATATTTTTATCGAAAATACAGGATAAAATGTATACCATGTATGCTTTAGGACTCTGCCTGCCTAATTCAATATTTACAATCGAAGCTCTAGTAAGATTGAAAATAGCCCCCATGTCTTCTTGCTTCATTTTAGCTTCAATTCTAAAATCTCTTATTTTCTTACCTATGAAGACGGATATTATTTTATTGTTTTCCTTTTCCATTGTTAATATCATTTACTTTACTGCGAATCTTTCAAATGCTTCTCTCATGGTTTAAAATATCGTTAATTGTGGTTGTAAATTATTTGTATTCTTAACTTCTCCAAATTGCTTAGAGTACTGAATGCAACCATCTATCTTATAAACTAATTGTTCACTTGTTTTTAAACTTCTTAAAATAGCATAAGGAGATTCTATTCTTATGATTTCAAATTTAGCTTTATTAATTACGAATATTCTCATGGTTTAAATCCGTATCGTTTAAGTTCCTTTACTATGCTTGGTATCCATTTTTCAGGTATCGAACGCTCTATACCGTTAATAGGCTTCAACGCTTGCCTTATTGTTCCTTGGGGGCATTCTGATAGCTGTTCTAATTTGTTTACTGATATTAAAGGGTGGCTATTTAGCCATTTAGTTATTTTTTGTGAGGTCATATTTAAATTTTAATAAATGCCGTCTTTCCGAGCTGTCATCCCTACTTCTTGGGCTAGTAATTGTCTTTCCAATTGTCAAGCAAACATGTAAAATTCAATTGCCCTGAACTGGCCTGTTACCTAGTGCCATCGGTAAAAAACAAGGGTTGCCCTAGCGCTTCAGCATAGTTAATGGCTTCTTGTTTTTCATTAAAGTTTTTCATGAATTTTATTTTTTTATCGCTTCTTATTTTGGCTACTTGAAAGGAATATCCATTAGCTCCATTAAGAGTAGAAACTAGTGTGCCTATGTGAGGGAATTTAACTGTTTTGGTTGTCATAATCTTATCTTTTTACCCTGCTTCGTTGCAGTGATATAAAGGTACGATAATTATTTGATTGTGCAAACTTTCGCACAAATTATTTGATTTATTTTACTCTTTAGGTTTAATAAACTGGTCACGCATCCATTTAGCTGAATCCATTGCAATAGCCCACTGGTCTGAATATCTATTAAGTATAAAATAATCGTCTAATGCTGGGTTATTTTGTTCTACTTCGTTTAAGTAAAACTTTCTTAATCTATTACAAAACATTTTAGACATCTCTTCATCACTCGGAGCTAGTTGCTTTAGTTTTGCTTGGTGGTAACGCTCGCACAGATCGACATCCTTATCCATAACTGGCAACAGCTTAGTGTTATTGTCAGACTCGTATTCCTTGAATACTGTCTCTAGTATCTGTTTATTGTCTTCCATAAATCAAAGGTTAGTTTCAAGCAATTCAACTGTTCTTACAAGACCTCCATAAGTATGGCAAGAACAAGTAACTTTTTTAACACCCGTGTCATCAGATACGATATAAATGTAGTAATCATAATTATATGGATATCGAGTGATTTTAGATGTTGGAAATATTCTTTTCACTGACTTTAGCGTCTGTTTATCGCAATTATTCAATACTTCAGTATCGTTGCAAGAAAACACCAATAATGAAATTAATAATATTGCTAGTATTTTTATTTTATGGCTGGCGGGTATATTTTCTTTGTCTTCCATTGGGTTAGTGTTGGTTAGGTGGCAATTGCTTTCTTTGCATATTTTCTTCTATTTTTACAATGGCTTCTTTAAATGAACTGGACAAGTCATCATAAGGAATTCCTCCCCCTTTCAACCGTTCAACTTCTTTCTTAAGCTCTTCGATCTCTTTAATTTTCTCAGAAATAAGCTTGTCGTAACCGTCTTTAAGCTCTCTGGCAGTCTTTTGAAACTCTTTGGATTCATGCAATACCATTTGCTTAATGTCTGCAATCTCTTTGTACTTACATTCTAATTTCTCTTCGAAGTATTTATACTGAGCCTCAAGACGAGTGCTTGAGAACCCCCTTATAGTTTCTTTGGATAAGCTCCAAGCATATAAGCTTACACTATTATCTACTTCTTCATCGAGTAGCTCTTTATACCTAGCATCTTCTTCTAATGTTGTTGGCTGTTTCATTGTATTATTGGTTAGAATCTATCACTTGAACACGACTCACAAAGAGTAATAATAGCATCTTCGTTACAGACTTCGCACTTTCTTAAGTCCCTATTAACATGTTGTAACCTATCAACCTCCTTTTTCAACCTATCTATTTCTGCTTGTATAGGGGCGGTATAGTCTTTCATTGCTATTGTAATGTGTTCGACAGCCTTAGGACTAATTGGCTCGTAATCAAGGCCAGAAGATAGCCTAAATAACCTCCACTCATTATCTAGCGATTCAAGCCAGTTGTTTTCCGCTGTATGTGTTTCTTGTTCCATAATTTTACTTTTTAAAGTTGATTACTTCCATTATTCTATCGCCAAACTTTTCGAGTAGTTCTTCGGCGTGTCTTTCTTCTTTAAGTTTGCCCCATTGATTGCAAAGATTAGCCCAGCATTCAATAACTAATCGGCCACCACCATCCTTTACATAATCAAGACCACAAACTTCTTGTTCTTTTTTCCAATCCCACCCCTTTGGATTCCTTTCTTCGCAAAACTGGTCTATCTCTCTAAGTAGTTTGAAGTATTTAAAATAGTGTTGGGCTTCCGCTTCGGTACGGTAAAGTCCAAGTCCGTTTTTTACATCTTCCTCAAAATCACTACATCCGCTTGATTGGCTATAAACATCTATAGTACTTATCGACCAATACACATCATCTCTTTTAGGCCACTCTTTAGCCTCTAGCTCTGCTATTTGCTTGTCTAAAGCTTCTCTCTGTTGTTTTAATTCTTGTAGTGTTTCCATTTTATAATACTGTTAGATTGTCTAATTGTTCTTCTAGGGATGCAACCTTTTGTTTTTCTTCTTCATACATGCTTTCAAACTGATCCTTTTCACGTTCTAAGTTTTCAGCATCGTTGTACATTTCATTGCCCCAATCTCTCAAAGAAGAATTAGCATTCCGTAAATCCTCTAATTGATTCCATCTTCCAACTCCAATGCTTGATAAATCAGAAGCCCAATCGCTTATACTATCAAGCAATGTTTGTTTTTCATCTTTTTCACTGCAACTGTCCATTTGTTTACAAATGGAAGTGATTGTCGAAATTATACGGTCTATATCAGGGCATGTATTCTTTACGGGTTCGCCTCTTCTTCTTGTCATACTCTATGATTTTAACCAGTTAATGATATCTTCCTCTGTGTCGAATAGGTAGACTTCTTTAGCTTGGTAGTTTTCAATTAACAATCTTACAGCTTGAATCTTTGATGGGAAGACGAACATATCACTAATACTATTTGAATATAATCTAATAGCTATGGTATACCCTTGAAAATAGCACAAGTACGCCTTTTTCCCACTCCTAAGTATTACACCTACTATTGACTCATTGGTGATACTATCAATAGATACTTCATCTGTTGGTTTTAATACTACTCTTTTCATGGGCTATACTGAGAATTTTAATTTAACAAGCTTTATGATTGATAGGTATTGTTTGGCGTATTCATTATTGCCGTGGGTTTCTTTTACTTTTTGCTGAAACTCTTTAAGAGTTCCTTGAAAGCATCCACAGTTTACTTTTATAACATTTTCTTCTGTTGTTTTGAAAAATGTTGTAGTCCTATTTGAGCTCCCAAATCCTTGCACTAAACAATAATCATCCATGCCATAGACCCAAGCGTCACCAGACACCCAAGCGTCACCAGACACCCAAGCGTCACCAGACACCCAAGCGTCACCAGACACCTGAGCGTTACCAGACACCTGAGCGTCACCAGAGACCCGAGCGTCACCAGAGACCCGAGCGTCACCAGACACCCGCGCGTCACCAGACACCCGAGCGTTACCAGACACCTGAGCGTTACCAGACACCTGAGCGCCACCATAGACCCAAGCGTCACCAGACACCCAAGCGTCACCAGACACCCGAGCGTTACCATAGACCTCTTCTGACTCTAACCACCCTCCTAGGTCTCCTTTTTTTACATCTCTAAATGATCTTGTTGCTTTAATTCTAAATAGTTTTACTCCGAAAATATTTACCTTAAACTGTTCTGTTAAAACAAAGTTTTTTTCTGATTTCATGATCTTTGGGTTAAATTGATGATGCAATATATATAACTTTAAGTAGTTATACAAATTTTGTTTAATTTATTTTTAACTATTTCTTATTTTATCTACTAAGGCTCTGTATTTAGGGTATTTTTCATATTGATTTTGTACAGATTCACAGGCATAATTAACCATTGTGTGATTACACAATCCAAATTCTTGAGCTATTAATCCATTTGTTCCAAGATTAAGCCTTACACACTCACTTATTGCTATATATTTAGCTTTTACAATGTCTTGTTTACGGGTTACTTCAAACATTTGACTAGGAGCTATACCAGTAAATAAGGCTACCTTTTCTTTTACCTTTTCTACTTCTTGTTTTTTAATAAATGTCCTTTTCCTTTTATCATAGTAAATCCCCTGTGCTACTTCAAATAGATACCCCTTACCTAAGATTAGGCTTTCGGTCTTTAACTCCTTTATTAATGTTCTTTGTGTCATATAGTTAAACTTTTTTAAATTTAATATTCTTATCTTTTAATGTGTCAATACTTACAAATGCACCTCCATCTGTAAACCCCCATAATTCATAAATAGGCGAATAAACAAATACATATATTTCATTTTTAGCAAAAAACCAACTATCTAATGTATCCATAAACATACACTCGTCCCATTCACTAATTTCATTACCAAAACAATCTTTAATATTCATAACTACCTATTTTTAAATACTTCTAATAATGCTATTGATTAAGCCGTTTAATAAGCTTATCGGTTAATACTTCTATTGCATCGTAATTATAAGCGACTGATTCCAACTGATTAATGTCTTTTTTTAGCTTGGTTATTTCTTTTTGCTGGATCGAAATAATACCTTCTAACGAGTTAATCTTATCAGAACAAGCCTTCATGATAATATTCAATGATTCAAGCATCAAAGGCTTATCATTAAGAAATTCTTTTAAATCATCATATCTTATTTTTGATGCCTTTAGGTCAATTTCTACAAGTCTTAAATCTCTCATTATCTAAATGCGGTCTCCCTTTTTTTCTTGTTTTCAAACATTTCTAGTCTGTTATTCGGATTTTCACTTATCGTTAAGGTAAATGGATCGAAGTCGCAAACAAGATCTTTAATGATCCCACTATTCCTTTTATCCCACAACCTTAGCCATATCTTATTCATCATATAAACAGGTGCATCATTTGATAGTGTAGCATCTTGATCTAGTACACGGGAAAACATTATGAACGCATCCGCATTATCAACAATCTTTTCAGAACCACGCAAATGAGTGCTTACATCTCTTGTTGTTTTATCTAATCCCTTGGAACAGTGAACAATAGCAATTATAAAAAGATTATACTTCAAAGAAAGCTCTTTTAATCGCTTACTAATCTTATTTGCTGATCCCGTTTCGTCGTCGTCCCCAAGCATAGAAACTCCATCAATAACCACTAAATCAGCATGGGTATTTTCAAGTAATTTTTCAATATCTGTTAAGCAAACAGCCTCTTCCGTAATCATAAACCTTTCACCATAGTGATCATGAAGGTCTTTTTTTAGCGTGTAACTGATCTCATACTTGGCTATTTCCTGTTCAAAAGTAGTCTTATCCTTAAGCATATTAAACCTTACTTGGTTAAATATCTGCTTAAGTTCTTTTGAGTACTGCATAACAGACTTAAATGTCATATCCAAAATACGATATAAGAGAGGTTTTGAACCCATTTCCAAGTTAAGGTATAGTGCACATGCATCTGTTCCTCTTAAGCTCTTCACGCACGCCTTAATGGCCAACATCGACTTCATAGCTCCTGCATACCCAGCATAAATAAATAATTTACCTCTAAGGTCTTCGCATATAATGTCATACTCGTTTATTCCTGTGCTTACAGGATCGTTCTTATCCTTTTTGCTTTCGGATTTAATTATTTGATCTATGATTTGATATGGGTATACTATTTTCATATATCTTGAAAATCATTTTTAGATAAAAACCTTTCTACATGAGGTATATATTGTGGATCTGTGTCCTTGTATTGATTTGCTTTTTTATATGCATTTAATTTTTCATCCTCAGATAGCAACTTGAATAAATCATACCCTTTTTGCTTAGAGCCTCTTTTATCCATCAAAAGCCAAAGAACTGCAAAAGGTCTTAATGATTTATAATCCTTTTCGTAATCTGAAAGTCTATAAGTTAACTTATTGTTCAGTAGGTAAGTTCTAAGGTTTGAATCTTCAGGTAAATCAGAATAAGATATAACGGATGATGTTTTAATTTCTTCTTCTTTTATATCTTCTTCATTAACATTAACACTATCATTAACATAAGTGTTAGGTAACTCTTCAACAAGAGTTAGGTAAGTCTTGTTTTCTTCATCCCATAAATTATAAGACTTCAATATATTTATTGCGCTTTCTTGCTGTTTTACAGTACTTTGAGGGAATTTAGGGTACTGGAACTTTATATACTTAGGCATAAAGTAAACCCCTTGCTTAACAGTTACCAAACACTTTCCTAACTCTTTAATAACACTTTCGCAACTCTTTATCCCTGTCTGGAACTCGCAAAGCTTATTATTTAGCCTAAGGACTCCTGCATGGTCGCATGAAGTTATGTAGTATAAAAAGAAAAGTTTAGCATCCTTTGAAAGCTCGCAAAACCATTCATCAGTAAACAATAATGTATCTATAAATCTTTTTGCCATAACTATTTATTGAATTCAGTTCTAAAATAACTAATAGCAACAGATAAGGCTTGAAACATTAATTGATACTCTTCCGAAGACCTAAAAACACCTTTTCTTGTTTCAATATAAGCCTTTATATTGACTCCTTTTTTGGCTAAAATATATTGCTCAATAACGTATAAGGCTTCTTTTTCGCTTAGTGGATAAGCATCATTACGGGTAACCAATTCTTTTAAGTCCATAAAATAAAGAAACCCCCCAAAACGCTTCGACACATCTTGGAGGGTTATCAATTGTTGACTAAACCCAAAGTCTTAAAGGTCGAAGGCATTAAGACTTTTCTATACCCAAATATAGCTAAAATAACTTATAAGTCAATAGCATTGGATTTAATTTTTAACTCTTCTTTTTCGTTATATTTTTTAAGAACATTATACACATGCCCTTGATTAGTGGATAAAAGCAATGCTATATCCTTATTACTCTTACCTAACTGTTTAAGCTTGTATATTTTTACATGCTTTTTTACCGATGAATTAATAATTAAATTTTCCATTTTAAAATAGTTTAGTTTGTGAAATATGTTGTTTATACCTTTTTTCTTGTGCATTAAAATAGCCATTATCCAACTCTGATCCTATTAATTCTACTCCAAAATCAGCACAAGCCAAACGAATAGACCCGCTACCAATATGAGTATCTAGTATCTTATCGCCTTTAGTAGCATAATTATTAAGTATCCACGAGTAAAGATGTGAAGGTTTTTGTGTAGGGTGGATTTTACCCCCATCGTCCTTATTGAGCTCCTGAACCCTTTTTGTCTTATAAATCCTTGCTACTTTATCAAGGCTAGTCCACGCAAGCTCGCAGTCGGCAAAATTTCGATCAGGGTTTAATTTATCCCAAATTAAAAAGCATTTAGCAGATGGGAGGAACTCTAAAAAATAATTACCACCCCATATTATTTGATTTTTAGATACCCTAAATAATTCATTAAAATACTCCTCGTTTGGAATTGATGAGTCCCATCCTTTTGCTTTTTCTTTAAACATCTTTCGAGCTGCTCTATTTGTTCCGTGCTCTGCATTTATACCGTAGGGAGGGTCAACTATTGCTAAATCGAAATACTTATCAGGATACCGAGCCATTAAAGCCATGCAGTCCTCATTTGTTACTATATTATTCACTAATCTCTAATTTATGTTTTTTACAAAATTCAATGCACTTTTCTTCCGAGTCGTGGTAAATTTCCGTGTACACAATAGGCTCTTTACTTCGATAATTTTTATTGTAGTTATCGTTAAATTGATCTAGCGTGTGTATTTCTATACGGCTAGGGTTAGAGATAAATACTACTACGTGGGTCATGATAACTCAGGGTTTTGGTAAATGTTACCGATAATGTCAACATAAACACAGTCTAATGCATTTGTTATTAAGTCACCAAAATCATTCATCCCCATTTCGCATAATCCATTTTCTATATCATCTCCAATTTTTATATTAAATCTCCCTTTTTTTTGCTCCCAATGAACTATACCTTTGTAATCACCACCATCGATAATATCTCCCTCAAATATTGGTATCCCAAAAGAATCATTAAACCCTGTGTATTGACCTAATGTTTCTATATCTACAATAACAGGAAAACTTCCTTTGCCTTGAGAATCTTCCTTCCATATTTGAGGGTAATTTTCATGATTTACAAAGAATCCGTAAACCATCTGCTTTGAGTATGGATTTATTCCTCTAAATTTAAACTCTCTCATAACTAACTATTTAATGTATACTTATATTTCTTCTTTGGAACTATTTCTACGGTATTAATATCGTGTCCAGCCTTGCGTAGGACTTCAATATAACGACTTAAACGGGTGCTTCCGTATTTCTGGGCAAAGTATAATCCTGTTATACTACCATGTCTTTGGAGGTGTTTTAATACCTTTGTTTTTAGTGGTTCTTGTACTTTCATAACAGTTTATTAGCGTTTTGGTCAATTATATTAAAAAATCTCCTAAGGCCATGAATATTCATTTCCTTATCAAATGAATATTCTTTAATAGATCCAGTTGGAGCATTAAGCCTTGCATATAACTCATTTAACTCCTCTTTACTTTCTATTGTAATAGTCAATACAATTGGGTTAAATTCTTGTGGTTCTTTTACTTCTACTTTCATAATACTTTTTCTTTTAATAGTGCTTTAACTTTTAACTTGTATGCCTTATTGAGGTCTTTGTATTCTTCCTGAGACACTTTAACCGTCTTGTATGATAAAATACTTAACAACTCTGCTGTGCCGTCTCCGTACTTATTATCTATTCCTAGAGCGTGTTTATATTGTTCTCCACCGCAAAAACGATTACATCGAACGCACTGAGCATTTACATTCATTTCATTAAACTTAACGATCTTTTTACTCCTTGGAACAAAGTGACCAGCATCGCCTTCTTTCCAAAAGAACTCATTAGGGCAAGTAATACACTTACAATACCCTTTTTCATCTGAGTCCCTAAGTCTTATGTATTTTGAGAACGTATCCCAAAATTTGTCTTCTTCACTTTTCATCAGAATGGTAGATCATCGGTTTGTTTACCTACTGTATTAGTCTCAATAGTTTTTTTAGGCTCTTTTTTAACCGCATTAAGTATTTTACCGTCGTTCCAGATCACACGACCGTTACCTAGGTAATTCTTTTTAATTTTCGCTTCCCGCTCTTCTTTGCTTTGATTTTCGCTAATAGATACGTTATTACCGTAATCGTTACTCTCATCGTTAATATTAATAATTACTGAGTAATATTTACCAGATTTAAGTTTTGAATGATCGATTTTAGTTACATCGATTTCAATTGAGATAATACTTGCCATGTTAAACTATTTTAGATTTAAAGTGTGTAATTATTTTTTCTGTTTGGAACTGGTAATAGTCTTGGAACTTTTCAAAACCTTCATTATTTTGTTTCCAAAGAACAAAGAAAACGTCGTGTATTCTTTTGCTTTGGCTTTTTTTCTTGAATAATTCAGCATCCAAGGACTCAAATTCTGTTACTTCATTTTGCTCAATCTCACCTTCTTTTACAAGTATAAATACAGCTTGTTGGTGAAGTGAATGAATAGTATCTCTTTGAAGCTGTGAAGGCTCTGGGATGTTTAATGACAAATTAAAAGACTTATCCGAAAGAGGTCTATAGCTTGTAAGTATAGCCGAAGTAATAAATTTTCTCATCGGTTAGTTTCGTATAATTCTATATTGTCTAACTTGCTTTCCATTTCTCTGTGCCAGTCCCAATCCGATTGCTTAGGCTTTTGGTATTTAGGCTCAGGACTAGGATATAATTCATTGTGAATTCTAATATCCTCAAGTTCTTGCATCCTTGCGAATTGATCGTTATTAATTTCCATTCTTATTACGTTTAATGATTTCTAACTCTAAAGAAGCTTGTACTTTTTTGCTTAGGCTATAGTGTTTCTTGATTTCTCCAATATCAATTTTAGAGCCTTCAGCGTGTATCCTTTCCACTACTTTTTTGTAGAGGTCAGAATCTTCATTTAACCAAGGGTTTTTAGGCTTTTCTAATTCCTTAGGTTCTGGATTACCTTCATTGGGATCATGTAACCCCTTATAAACATCTGAGCCTATTCCGATAAAAGATGCCATCTTACTTAAAGCATCGGTCTGAGCTCCTTTGTAAGCATCGCCAAGGTCTTCATTGTCATTACCTCCGTAGGCTTCTAAATTAATTCCGTATTTAGGAATAGTAAGCCATGATTGAACTACAACCATTTTGCCTACCCGTTCTACCATTACTGTTTTTTGAGTCCATCCATCAATTCCAAAAACATCGTTTAAACGATCAATAATGTAAGGAGGCTTAATTGTAGATAGGAATTTCTTTGTGGGGTGTTGCTTGATCGCCTCTTTAGGCAAAGCGACTTTTAATAAGTCGTAGATTTCTTCGTGTGTTTTTTCAGTTTTCATATTAATCAATTTTCATATTAAGCCCTATTTAAAGGTATAGTGTATAACCTTTTCAATCTATGGTTTTTACATTGGTAGCTGTTGACTCGACCTTCATGGGCCTATAAGACCAGCTTTTACCGAGATACCAATGCTATCAAATCTATCATATGTTCCGCAAATTCTCTGTGAGCAAACTTATGAATGTAGTCTTTAGAACTACTAGATTGATGTCTTAGTTTAAATACACCTTTGCGATTTGGCTTAAACGTCCTGTAAACTTAGTCAACTTTCTTCCATCTAGCATATACTTAATGCTAAAATTAAAGTATAGCGTGTTTTTGGGTTCATAAAATAGTACTCTCATAATCTTTGGGCTTGTAAATTTATACTAATTTTGTTTAATATCAAAGTTGTTTATTAAAATATTTAACTGTTCAATGTCGTTTTTTAAACCTTCCAAAACCTTCTCTTTTAACTTAATACCTATCTCAAGTTCAGGTTCTTGTGACTCCCATTTTGACAGGTTTTCCTCTAGGTTCTTTACTTTTTCTCTAAGCTTCTCCATCTTCTAACTGCTCTATTGCTTTCTTTAAAAACTCTATTTTTTCTTCCTTGGTCATTACCTTGTTTTCTTCTCCCATGTGAAGACCTACATACCATAGTAAATCTTCGATGTCTTCCTTTGTTATCATTTTAATTTATCGTTACAAGTTGAACTTATATTTTCGATCTTTTCGTTAATAGTGTCTATTTTATCACCGTAAATAAGACGGGTAATCTTTAAAATAATCACTTCTTTTTCTACTGGGTCTTTAGCGTGGTACTCTGCAATCTCATTGATTTGTACCCATAATTCGTTGCTCATATCTGTTTTAGTTTGATGATGTAAATATATAAGCTTATACGGTATTATACAAATTTTGTTTAATTTATTTTGCTCTTATTCTTAATTATCTTTGTAGTATGTTGATAATCATAGCCATAAAATTTTAATATTTTCGACATCTTATAAACAGAAACATTTCTTTCACCTCTTTCAATGGCGTATAAGTCCATTTGATGAATACCTATACCAGTGGAAGCCTCTAATGCGCTTATCCCTTTTTCTTTTCTTAAGCTTCTTATCTTAGCTCCGAATTCTTCTTTTGTCATTATCCCTTTTATTTAATTATATAGCACTTAGTTTTATTGTCAAATATAACATCTTCTTTGTTTATGATATTTACATCAGTAATTAACACCTTACAAGGCTCATTTAAATACCAAATGTACTCTGGATCTGATTCTGAAATAATTCCAACTTCGCAGTATTTATCATTTATGTCGGGTGGTTGAAAATAAATGTGTTCCATTTACCTTTCAATACAATGATGCTCTACTATCTTTAAAATACACATCATAACAAATAGAATAGCCACCCAGCCTAATTCGCCATAAATAATAGCAAATACACCTGTTATTAATATAAGGAAGTAGGCTATGTTTAATATTTTATTCATATACTTTGGGTTTGTTTATACAAAGATACAAATAATTATACATTATGCAAGTTTTGCATAATATTATGTGTAAAAAATAGGTATTTAAATAATTATTTGTAAATTTGTATGTACTTAAATTTCATATTATGAGCTACCAGCCTCTAAAAACCAATAAAACACCAATAACTAAAGAGTCAGCAATAGGCAAAAGTAAACTAGCGGATAAAATTGGCTATTGGCTATACCTTTTTATTAGACTATTCAAAAAATCGACCCCTGAGCCCAATCCTTCGTTCTTATATCTTGTTTCAAGCCTTAATTTACCTATCCTTAAAAATTATTGGAACAAACAAGGAGTTGAGTGCGTAGACCTTTTGTGTAAACCGTACAAACTAATAGTAGGATTCAATCAAGGTTATGTTCTTTTAAGGCTTCACAATGGTAAATTAGCAGTTGACAAAGAAGTAAGGGGAAATAATATCACAACAAAGTACACCCAAGAGGTTAAAGGCGTAATTAATAGCATGCAAATCGCTTTGAGAGATAAAATAAATAATCAAAAGGTAGTTGATAATTCAAAAAACAAGTAATATATTTGCTTTATAGATAGCGGTCACTATCAAAAGCATTTAAAGCCCTATTCCCATAGGAATTAAAAAGCCCAGGAGATGTGACCGCATCAAACGGGCTTTTGCATTTTACCCCGACTATAAGGTGCTATACTTTGGCTTATCAGTCATTGGATCAGGTCATTTGCTTATGCTCGAAAGACAACATAGGCGGGATAATTATCTTTTTCTAGGGTCTTTTTCTTTTCTTATTCCTTCTTTATAGTGATTACACGTTTTCTTCCTTGTTCTTTTCTTTTAAGTGAAAAGGTGGAGTAAATACGACTTCATATAATAAAAAGGGTAAAAAAAGTGACCCCCACGTTTGACCCCTGTTATAGATTAGGTAATTGTTTGGGAAAAACAAATGTTACCTAATTTGACTTTTAATAGTATAATGTTGTAATTCACGTAATAGAAATTCAAAAAAAACGTAATCGAAACCAAATACACGTAATAGATGCCATTTAAAAAAGGAGAGATACCAAAAGGAGCAAAGCCTTTCTCAAAAGAAAACCAGCCTGAAAAAAATGGCAGGCCAAAAAAATTGCCTCCTTTAGATATTCTTATGGCAAAACTTTTAGGAGAGGATGAAGAAACTGGTATTTGTCGTATGGATGAAATACTAAATGCTCTTTATGAAAAAGCGTTGAAAGGCGATGTAAAGGCTGCTGATATTCTTTTAGATCGTGGTTATGGCAAAGCAAAGCAGGTTATAGAGGGAGAAATGAAGGTTACTGAATTGACGATTAATAAACGTATTATCGAAAAAGGTGATAAAAGAGATTAATCTATCATACACTAGGCCACAACTAGAGATTTTTTTTGATTGGCCTGAAGGGGTTAGATTTAAGGGGGTGCAAAAGGGAAGACGCTTTGGAGCTACGAAAGGAGCGGCTAATGCAATTATAGAGTGGTGTATTGAAGGGATAAGCCCTATACTTTGGGGTGATACAATAGCTGGAAACATAGACCGTTACTTTGAGCGTTATTTTTTGCCTGAGCTAAAGGCTAACGAAATAGATTTTCATTGGAATAGTCAATCTAAGCAGCTTAAAATAGGCAAGTGTTTTGTAGATTTTCGATCAGCAGATAGGCCTGAGAACTGGGAGGGATTTGGTTACAAGATTATTTTTCTTAATGAGGCGGGTATTATCCTCAAAGATAAATACCTGTATACTAATGCTGTTTTACCCATGCTAATAGATTTCCCTGATAGTAAGTTAATAGCGGCTGGTGTTCCAAAGGGCAAGATTTGCAAAGATGGGTCAGAGCATCCATTTTATTCTATTTGTAGTAAAAAAGACGATCCATCATATTTGATTCATCAATACTCGAGCTATGATAATCCTCTGTTGGATGAAGACGATATTAAGGATTTGGAAAAGGAAATACAAGCAATGAACCCATCAATGGTTGCGCAAGAAATATATGGGGAGTTTATAGATTCTGATGCTGAAAACCCTTTTGCATTTGCTTACGACGCTAAAAAGCATGAACATTCGCTAACTCAATTTGATCCCAAGAAACAGCTTATTGTATCTATAGATTTTAATATAAATCCTTTTTCGGTAATTTTTGCTCAAATATACCAAATTGGTGGTGTAGATTGCTGTTATATATTTGATGAAATGGCAATTAAAAACGGATCTATTCCAGAAATGGTTGATCGAATAAAGTTAAAGTATGGAAAGTATTTATCAGGGTGTTTCCTTACTGGTGATTCAATGGGGAAAAATAGGAATATTCAAGAGCGAGACAATGCAAGTAATTACGAGCAATTAAGGAGGGGTCTTGGTTTATCTTCTGCTCAACTAAAATTACCACATAACCCTACTCATGATAATAGCCGAGCTGA
>JAULBU010016134.1:0-21011 GCA_032358235.1 Odonthalia washingtoniensis | reverse complement strand
TCGGGAATGGTGTTCAAAGAACACACGTAAGTCGCCATCGTACGTAATAATTTGTCTATGAATCCCGAGCCAATGAAGTCTTTTTCCCTTCAACCCATGCAGTATGTGACATGTTTTACTAATTATTCATATCTTTTTATACTATAAACACGTTGAAATGACGAGTAGTTTTTACCCAGTTGAACGTTTGGAAGGTATTGAAGGTATTTTAAAATGCGTCGTTCATCCGGGTCGTAAAGATGGAAAGAAAGGAACTGGTTTAGCCTTTGATATTGTAGTTGCTGTTGGTGACAAACCTGGAGAGGAGTTTGCAGCGTTAAGTGCATTACATCGTATTGAATATGGGAAACCTGTCGAGAGACTACTGGATCCAATTTATAGAGAGACTTGGCTCGATTTAGATAAACGTTTTGAGAAAAAGCAAGTTCGTGACAGTCAGAGGGCAGCGAGAATTGAAAAGAATGAGAAGTATGCGAAACGCAGGGAAACATTAGATAAGGCTAAAGAGAGTGCCACAGTACACATATCAACGTCGTCAAGGCAAATGATTGAGGATGCGTTGCTTCAACAGGAAGCCAGTCTTCGCAGCAATACCCAATCTACTTCTACCAGTTACGAAGGCCAAGTTAGCGGACAGGCGAAAAAAGGAATTGCTAAAAAACTAATGAATGTCGGCTTTTCCGAGTTTGATGCTATGGATGCAAGTCAAATGTTCGCTGACTCAGCAGCTGCGATTGATTATCTATGTTTGACTTTAGATGAATCTGAACTACCAGCTTCATTTGCGCCATCGTCTGAAGTTGAGGTTGTCCAATTTTATTCTGGTTCAGGTGGTAAAGGAACATTACTCAATGCACAAAATGTTAAGGACTTGCTGCGTCTATCATGTTTATCTAAATTGACTGTCGAAAAGGCGATGAAGAATTGTGATGGAGATCTTGTTAAAGCATATTCTAGTTTGTACAACACTTTGACACATAACCTCATCGCAGTGAATCTCAACACGCACCTTAATTCATCTAATAGTTCACTCGCGAAAGGAGAGAGAGATATTGAAGCTGAATCTATTGAAGCCATTTATAATGAAGACGCTGTCATCGGTGTTGGTACCGTATCATGCTTTCAGTCAAAATGGGCAACCGTTATCAATCTCTCCGAAGGTTGTAGAGGGATTCAGTATTCCAATCCTTTTAGTATTGCGTTCATTGATTTAGATGGAAATTATCCATTATCTTCTCCTGTTGTTATTGTCACCTCAGCTGCCAATCAAGGAGAGGAGGAGAAAGAGGGCATGAACTCCGCGGAACGAAGGTTATTGATGAGAGCTGCAGCTGGTGAAATCTACTCACTTCGTTCTGCATCATTATCAGGTAACAACGACTCACCTGAACCTTTGCCGGTTATTCATGCTGTTCTCAGCTTTCTCACGGACGCTTCGAAAGAAGATTTGTTTAGCGCTGCATCCAGAAGGCCATCTACATGTAATTTATCAAATCCTTCCACTGCTAGCGCTTCGACGTCTACCGGAAGACAACAGCGTGAGATCAGCTCTTTTGCCCCTCGACGAAATTTTGAAACTGCACGACTAGTCGAAAAGCCTCGAGCATCACCAGAGCTTTCAGATATGACGAAACGGAGAGGTAAGTTACCAGCATATTCTGCACGACAGGAAATTCTACGAACAATTAGTCAAAATCAAGTCGTTGTAATTAGCGGTGCCACAGGTAGTGGAAAAACAACTCAAGTCCCACAATTTCTTTTAGAAGAAGCTGCTGAAACTCGGGATCCCATTTCCATTGTATGTACACAACCTCGTCGAATCGCTGCCATGTCTGTAGCAGAGCGTGTCGCTAGTGAACGGTGTGAAACAATTGGGCATAGCGTTGGTTATCAGGTGAAACTTAACACCAAAAAATCTAAACGCACTCGACTGCTCTTCTGTACTACTGGAGTTCTTCTTAGACGTTTACAAGGTGACCCTTCTCTACAGGGATTGACACATGTTTTAGTTGATGAAGTCCATGAAAGGTCAGTCGAAACAGATTTTCTACTTCTACTGTTAAGAGAAATTCTCCCTACAAATCCAAGTTTGAAGATTGTGCTCATGTCTGCAACACTCAATGCAGAAAAGTTTTCTGCCTACTTCGGATCTGCGATTTCTAAATCAAGTGTCCCTGTTATTTCTATCCCTGGTCGAACGTTTCCTGTTGAGCATCTTTACCTTGCAGAAGCTGTGGAACTATCTGGATACAGACTTCGTCATGGTAATTGGTATGCAAAGAAATCAAAAGGTGGTAATAAAAATCATGTTGGTAAGTATGGTTTGGAACCTCCAACTGGTGCTGAATTTCCTTCAACGAGAAGTAGTGCAAGTGCTGTAGCTGATGCTTATGATTATTTGGATGACGATTTGGATGACGATTTGGATGACGATTTAACGTCCACAGAATTCAATAAACCAGTCGTGTTTAACGCCAATCTTTCTGACATTCATGCGTCTAAACACAGTTCCCTGTCCAGTAATGTAACGGAAACCATATCCTTGGTAGATGAGGAACAAGTGAATGTGGATTTAATTGATTTGTTAGTGAAGCGTATCGATATTGATGGCCGTCAAACACAAGACATGGGTGCCATCTTGATTTTCTTACCCGGGGCTGCTGAAATTTCTTCAGTTATTCGAAAGCTTAGTACAGGCCCTGGCTCTAATCAACTATGGACACTTCCACTCCATTCTTTACTTTCACCTGAAGAGCAGAAAAAAGTTTTCATGAAGGCTGCGAAAGGTTTAAGAAAGGTTATCTGTTCGACGAACATTGCAGAAACCTCAATTACTGTTGAGGATGTCACCGTTGTCATCGACACATTACGTGCGAAAGAAATGAGTTATGATTCTCTAAATGGATGTTCAATGCTTTTAGAGCAATTCATTTCAAGAGCTGCTGGAAAGCAACGTGCAGGTCGGGCAGGTCGTGTTTCTGCCGGAAAATGTTATCGATTGATACGGAGACATACATTTGAAAATCGATTAAGAGCTGAAACGAAACCGGAAATTCAACGTGTTGCATTGGAGCACCTAATTTTGAATATTCTGACAATCATCCCTGAAAATGATATTCAAGGGAATCCATCAGCATTTCTAGCAAAGGCAGTTGACCCACCTGATAATGCAGCTATTGAAACAGCAATTCAAACACTCGTAGATATTGGAGCTTTGGAACGAGAAGAACAAGAACGAACATCAAAAGTGTCAAAAGTCAAACTCACTGGGTTGGGAAAACATCTAAGTCAACTACCTGTTGATGCTAAAATTGGGAAATTACTTATTTTTGGGGCGATGTTCGAATGTTTGGATGCTGCATTAACTATCAGTGCAACTATTTCAGAACGCTCTCCATTCGTCACACCATTTGACAAGAGAGATGAAGCTAGAGATGCAAAAAAATCATTTGCTTGGGGTAAATCTGATTTACTTGTTTTTCTAAAAGCATTTAATGGATGGCGTGACATTCGTGAAAATAGAACTGGAATATCTGCTGAAAATGCATTCTGTTCGCGATATTTCTTATCAAGAAAAACATTATTATCTATATTAGATGGACGTAAACAACTAGGTGATGCATTACTAGATACTGGGATATGTAGGTTAAATGTAAATACTGGTAATCAACGTAACTGGGAAAGAAGTGAATCATTAAATCGTCATAGTTGCAATGAACGAGTGCTCCAAGCAGTAATTTGTGCTGGTTTATATCCAAATATCGTGAGAGTTGATATGCAACAAAAATATAAAAAAGTAAATGCTGGTGCCATTGCTGTAGAAGGAGATTCCAAAGATGTTAAATTTAGAGATAAAAGTAATCAACGTATGTTCCTTCATCCGGGATCAGTAAATTTCTTTGAAGGTGGATATGAAACAAGATGGGTAGCATACTTTACTAAAGTACTCACTTCAAAATTATTTCTTAGAGATTCTACTATGGTATCACCGTATGCTATTTTATTGTTTGGTGGTACCGTTGAGGTTGTCCATGATAAGGGCCGGATTGCAGTAGATAAATGGATTGTGTTTAAATCACCTGCCCGAGTTGGTGTTCTTGCTAGGGAACTTCGAAAACAATTGGATACTTTGTTGTTAAGAAAATTTGACGATGCTACTTTGGATTTGGCGTCAATTGGTCGAACTGTAACCGATGCAATCGTCAAGCTGCTGACTACAGAAACTTACCAACTCTAATGAATCGTAACATTTTCCATCATCATCGTAAATGACATGCGAAAATTTATATAAAAATAAAGAAAAATTAGAAACGTGTTTGGAATTCCCATGTTTGTAAAATATAACATTGGTAATCCATGCTCCCCTTCTCTCAGTTCCAGCACCCGTCATTTCTTTTTGTTGCGTGACAATTCTATTTCAAATGGGAGTTGATGCCAACGCCAACGAAAAAGACGTGGATGGTAAAGGGGCGTCGTCAAGTACTACTACAGCAGAAGCGACGTCATCTACAAAAGAAAATACATCATTACCTATTGATCAATATCCTGGCATAGCAACAATTCTGCAAAGTGGTGAAACTGACGAAGGTGCATCATGGTTAAATGGAATGATTCGTGAACTTTGGCCATTTGCAGCAAATATTTCACAATTTGTTCTTCTAGAATATGTTCAACCAGCATTAATAGCAGCCGTTCCATCCGGATTGCCAGTACCTAGATTTTCAAAAATAGATGTTGGAAAAAGTGCACCTACTATATCAAACATATGCGTATTACATAGAAAATTTGGTAAAAATGATTCAGCAGCCGTAATAGAAGCAGAAATCTCGTTAGAATCAAATGATATGGACATACAAATGACATTATCTACTGTTACATTTGGTGTTAATCGTGTTAAATTAAATGGTCGTGTTGAAATAGTACTGCGTCCTTTATTAAATCGTGTGCCATTAATAGGTGCAGGTCAAATTGCATTTATTAATCATCCTACTTTAGAATATAATTTAACTGGATTAGCAGCGTTTGGCAATCAACGCATTATAAGTGGTATTGTTAGACAAGTTGCTGATACGGTTTTAGGTAATGTCGTTGTGTTACCTAATAGAATTGCTTATAAATCAACACCAGATGTTGATTATTTTAAATTTTCAACAAAACCCGTTGGTATTTTAAGAATTGCTGCTATAGGTGGTAATGGTTTCCCATCAACCGATAGAGATGTTTTTAAACAAGCCGTTGGTATGAGTGAATTACCAGATGTTTATTTAGTCTTAAAACATGGTAACGTTACTTTTCAAACTGAACGCGTTGATGATTCCGCTAATCCTATTTATACAAACCAAATTTTCGACTTTGTATTAACTTCAGAATCCAAATCACAACTATTAAATGTACAAGCATATGATTATGACTTAGGGATAAATAATGATGATTTTCTTGGCAAAACTGATGTATTAGTAAGTGAACTTATACAGAAAGGTGTGAGTGAAATTCATTTAAAAGATTCACCAGAAAATGCAAAACCAACGGTGAAATTGGTAGCGAAATGGTTAACAATATCATCTAATTTAAGACATGTGCAACATGCCATAATGACCCAAAGATCAGATACGTTGAGACCTGCGTCATGTTCTGCATTATTATTGACTATAGAAGTTGATGAAGCACAAAATTTACCATCTGGTAAAAGACCGTTTGTACAAGTACGTGTAGGTGAACATATATGCCAAACAAGTGCTGCTTACGATTTACAAGGTATGTTTTCAGTTGAAAACCCTGAATTCGAACAATCCTTTCATATTTCTTTACAAGGTGTTGTTGATGCTAGTGTTAAGATTGAATTTCGAGTCATTGATCAAGCAACTTCGGAAATACTAGGCTTAGCTTTTTGTTCTCTTTCAGAAGCTGTTGAAGCATGTCCATCTGGTAAGATTTATAATTTTGCTTTGATGAAAGCTAAAAAAGCCAATGCTAGTCTTCGTGTTCGAACGAAATTAGCAGCTGTAATAGATCAACCACCTTTATGGGAAGTTCTTGCAACTCCGAATGAGAATAAAAGTTAAAAATGTATTTATATAAGATACCTAGATTCAATCAATCACGTGGAGGGTCAGGGTATGGAGTGAGTCTTCGTTTAAGTCTTAATTTTTCAGCAAAGAACCATATTCTAGGACCACTACAAGTATGGCAAAACGGTTTGGCACCAACACCAGAACTCTGTACACTTTCATTTTCATTTTTAGTAGACGTTGCGTCTGCTGTTATGGCATCAGACGATGTAGACATTATTGAATTAGCTTTTAAACCAGCTTTACCAAGAATATCCTTTGCTTGTTCTAACCCGTCAACACCTTTAACATGTAAATTTTCACATTCAATAACCAATCGATCTCTAGCTTGTTCCATTTTTTCTTGTGCGATTTTCGGATCACCACCATCTGATACATAATAATAGATTGTTCCGCCTGTTATAATCGTCGATACAGCCAATGCTGCTCGAACGAGACCTGGTGATGTCATAGATGTATGAAGAAAGTAGAAAAGTGAGATGAATGATGAGGAAAAGAAACTTCTTCCACTACTAATTTTTTCGTATTCACTTGAGACAACAAAAATATTTGAAGGGATGGAAGAGGAATGCACAATAAATTGCAACCAAAAAAAAAGACTCACAATTAAGCAAAATGTCATTTTGATTAATTTTCATTTTTTAAAATAAAAGGAAAAATACACGATCAGTAAGGGAGTAACATGGGAAATCGACACATTCAGTAGGGATCTCGCCTTACTTAGGGGTTTAGGGGTGTTAATGGGGAATGATTTAGGGGTTTGTCTTATAAAATACGCCTTAAATCAGATCCCTCCCTACTGATCGCCGATTCCAAAAAACAAATCGAAACGTCAAATTATAGGCCAACACTAATACAGAAGCACACTTCCGGGAGCGTTTCTGGAAGCAAGGTGTGCTTGACTTGTGCTTTGCCAACTTTTACCAATTTATTTGGTACCTCAAAACAGGGATGTATCGGCCAATGACATGGACGGACACTTTGGAAAGAAGACCGTAGAGGCATGTAGAGTGAAAACCCATCGAATCAAGAAGAAAAAGAGGCGCCACAATATTACCACCACAATTTGGTTGGTAATGTTGTTTACTAGAAGTGAGACCTCAATTTTCCGATTTATAGAGGCATCTCACGCACCTCCGCTTCAACATATCAGCCTGTCACCACAATCACTACCGACCACAGAAACAAGTACAACGAAAATTGCAACATATCAGCCACTGTGACGACTCGGAGAAGGAAGAGGTAACTAGCTATATAGAGCAAGTTGTCTCCGATGGGCCGAGGGTTGTTATCGAGGAAACGCGGGACGAATACGACCAACCTGATGAATACGAATTATCGCCAGAGTTCCCATATCAAACATGACATAAGCGAGACCGAATACCGTGGAGAGACATATCTGATTTACTGCAATTATCTCCTAACGCTAACTTTCCTTTTTCTAATGCGAACAAAAAGATAGCAGCAACGACTTTAGGGAAGTGGAAAGGACAGTCGAAAGGGTCCAAGGGTCGAGCTCGTGATGAAATCGAAATGGAATTAGAAGAAGCGGAAAAGAGGAGAGAGGGTAAGAAATTCAGTCCAATAGAAGCGTTATACCTCGAAAAAGCGTGGATAAATCATCACATGAGAGAAAGTTCCAAAAAAGGAAGACAATGTGGGAGGTAATTGCAGAATAATGCGATTTAAAATTCAACGTTAAAAGGACACCTGGTGCACTGAGAGGAAAAGGGAAAACGTGCAGAGGGAAAACCAAATTTATCTAAGTGCAAGAACAAGTATGAACAGTGTTCAACGAATTGTAATGATAGCGAAAAACATACAAGAGTTAGTAATGAAAATTTATTGTAAGAAGGTGGGACGGAAAGGCGGATGCAGCGTATCAACTGAAAAATCCATTCAAGTACATGCTGACCGCCAATTATTTATCAGTTCATCCAAAATTTGGCGATCAATGTGAAGAAGAAGAGAAGAGAGAAATTAGTAACATTATGGTAAGAAAAAATAAAATATCTGAGGGTATCGACGCATCACCACCAAGTACAGTTGGATCAATTAAAGATGAAGAAGAAGACGAAGAATGCAGCAAAAGAGCTTGTAAACGACCGAAACGTGTGAAAGCGAGAAAAAGGGATTTAATTAATAGGAAAAAGAAAGAAAGTAATGCTGCAGGTATGTGTGAGATGACTGGTGAAAAGAAAAAGACTAATATACTACTGGAGAAAATGGTATATGGTCAATAAATGAAAAGAAAAGACGATCACAACTACATGAATCTACAATTTCTCCCCAAAGTGTATCCAGTTCCAAAATATTCTGAAGGCGTTGATAGAAAGAAGGACAGATGAAGCAACAGGAACTGTAAATGAAGGATAAGATGTTTTACATGTAACTACAGGAAGGAATTAAATAATTTTTCCCAGGTTTACAAGGTCGTGAACTTGTTTTTTTAATCCTCGTTCTCGTTTCTTGTTTAATGTAGTTAATATTTATGTAGTTCAAATTTCATTTCAGTTTGTAAATCAGTTGCTACATAATTTAATTACGTACATGATGTGCAAGTTGTTTTTTAATCGGTAGTTGATGGCAATGCTCCAGTTTAGTAATGTAGTTTATTTCATCCTTTGCGTATTTCTATTCCTGAATCGCTTATTGTAATTAATTTTTAAAGTTGAGAATAATTTATTTTTGATAGCATTTGCCCGTTGTTAACTGGAACAAGTTAAAGTTCAGAATAAACGGAAAAGTCGATTAAGTCGATTTCCGCTTTCCAAATCAAGATCAATCCATTCTTCCTGGTTTTAAACCCATGTCATGTGTCACTCACAACAGTGTATTTACCTTATGGAAAGCTACGAAACCTGCAGAAGAAAACATTAAACAGTTTTTCAAAGACACAGTTACCTTTGCTGATACAGGAGAAAATAATACTTATAATTATATCATCAATGTATAATCTGACAATGCTTCTAATACGGATACAGATATGCGATTTGTTTTTGACTTCGCATTTAAAGAAGTAGATCTACAGTTCGGAAAAACTGTTAAGCCTGAAGATAACTTCAATGTCTCTATACATGCGTCGAAAGATTTTCCATTCATCGCTTGTTTAGCTATGGTTTGGTCTTCATCAGATTGGTTTGTCGGGGTTTGAAACATCAATGTATGTGACTATGCTCGAAATGTTCTCAACAGCACTACGTTATTCGCTTTTGATGCAGATATCTATAGAACACCTGATTATATCACTGGAAATCTAGCTGAACCACAACCATCACATGGACTATTAATTAGACAGGTGCATGTGGTGCCTTCAGAAGGTTTTGGGTCAGTGACTATCAATCAGATTGGAACAGAGACACACGATGACAAATCAACTACTACCTGTTTTCCAGCTGAAGAACGTGTCACTATTTCCTCAGGACATGTCGTGCGAATGAATCAGCTCTCCATCAACGACTTGGTACTATCATCTTCTTCTTATTCATAGTTATGATCCTCTACCTCCTCTTCCTTTTTTAGCCAACTGCCAGTCGAATAATAAAGTTTTCACACCGTGATAAAAAATCATACCCTAGTTCGTTCAAATATTTTTTGAGTTTCGGGATGGATCAGTTAACGATGTACGGCTGTCACCAGGGAACTATATCTACCTTCATATGTCTGTGTCAGAACGTGTGACAGAATTGGCCATGACCCCTGAAATTAAAGCAGGGACTTTTTTAGTTGACAGTGGTGTTATTGATGTCAGGGACCATCCTGTTGTCGTCAGCGTCAACACATCATTGGGCAGAGGGTTGTATAATCCACACACCATGAACGGGATCTGGTGGTTGGGGGCGGCGTTTGCGTTTCATGCTACACTAGTGCAGTTCCTCCGCACTGTGTGATAAAACTTTTTCAACTTTTTCAAATGTTTTTATTCTAATTTATGTTACTGTAGTGTGAGATTGAAATATTTAATTATTAAATTTATTGCTACAGTAATTTCCATTGCCCCATGTATCGAATTAAGTAGATAGAAAAATCGTGTTAGCTCCAATGAAAACGTTATGATCTATCGACGTTTGATAAGTAACCAAATTGTGATTATATGTTCTGTAGTTGAAAATTATACTTATTGAAAACAATGGAAACAGGAAAATCTCCATCGTTTGGTAAGAATTCAATTATCGAATTTAGTTTTTTGGTCTTTTCTTTTATTTGTTTTTACATGTTGGAAGATCTAAAGAAAGAAGGAAGGAAAGAAGAGAAAAAGGAAAAGGAAAAGGAAAAGAAAGAATTCAAGGAAGGTAAAACAAGAAAAGAATTGATACTTTTTTAAAGGTTTTCTCCGTGTTAAAAAAAAGATAAAAAAAGATAAAAACATGAACTTGAGTAATTAATATGTGAGGATGTAGCAAACAGACGTCTTTGACCACAAGATATTCCATCCTGATGCTATGCTCGAAAAAATGTGACTGTTTTGCTTGGAAAAATTCGACAATCCACTTTTACATGTTGTTTACAAGGGTTTTCAAGATCATCTCAGTTGTTCCAATATCAATATCATCACTTAACAGTCGTACAGCATTCTGAATCAAAACTGGATGGGGAAAATGACCGAGAAAATCAGACAATTCGTTGCTTCTTTTTCGCTGTTGCTTAAAACCGTTCTAAATCTGTTTAATAACTCCATGTTGATTTCCAAAGGGTTTTGCAGATATTATCAGAGTTGGAAAATTACATCTCACAAAGAATTTTTTCTGCTCATCTTCATCGAAATCAATGCAACCAGAAAACTGTATCAGCACGTTATTCATCAAAGCAGAAATTTATTGACGAATAGGGTTTGTGATCGCCATCCCTAGTGAAACTGGTACTGTTGCTTGTTTCAAACCTTGACGACTAGTACTATTCATATTTCGTTCAATATTTTCATCTGGAAAACATCTTTTCAAAAAGACATGCCCAACGATTTCAACAGAGTCAGATACAGCATCAGTTCCAAACTCGACAAAATCATACCTTAATTCAAACCCAGCGAATTCACCCTCAGTTGTTCTCGCACATGCGAGTTGTCGAATATTTAAAAGTGTTTGTGAATATTGTGGAAAAATCTCAATTGCTAGACGATAAAATGGTACGAGATCTCGACAGTGAATCCATGTCTGACCACAACATTCATCTGCAATGGCTCATAAACATCGTTTAAAAATCCATTGTAATGAGATTACTTGTAACACAGAATCATGTGAAGTTTCTGCTTGTTTAAAAGGAAAGTTGAACTTTCTCTCTTGTTCGCAAATATCCTTCGCTAAATCCATGAACGGTATATCTGAGCCTGTAGGCACACCAACATCTCGCAAGCATCAATATAATGGAACGCTGTAATGTCTCAAGACGGAGATCATTGACAAAGTCATCGGAAAGGTACTTTCAGAACGTTGTCCACGATCAGAAGAAAAAGATGAAAAGGGTTGTCGCTTTTGCCGTTTACCATTTTGAAATGAAACATCAGTGAATGAGGATACTTGCATGTCATTACGAATTATTTTCTGAATCTGAGATTGAAATTTTGATTTCTCATCATTGTTCAACTCATCATCAGTGAAAATAATAAGGTCGCCATCTGAAAAACACCCTTCACGTTGAAAATTACCCGTAGCGAGTGATCCACGAACGAAAATGGCACGGACGACTGTACTGTGAAGTTGCCCTAAAATAGCACCCACGACAAGATTAAGCCCTGGTTGATACGCTGCCGATATTTGAAGGTCTGTTGATGAAAATGCATGACCATCTTTGTTAAGGTTTATAACTCGTCCAAAGTCCAGCACAAACCGTTTCGCTAGAGCCTCATCAAAGGAACGAGCAATACTATTGGAGTTCAGGGGAGTCAAACAATAAAAAGAAATATATACAAAATATTTCATAATCATATTATGCATAAATCAATGAATTCATGACATTGAAAATATTTTAGAATGGTCTCCCTTCCTGACAAATATCTATTTTAAAGTTTCTCATACTTTAATCCCACGGAAAATGTTCTTTGGCGTGACTATAATGAGGAAATTATCTAATTTAATTGGATACTTCCGTACTTTACAATCCAGCCATTTATTGAAAAATATATAGCATTGAGTAATTTACTCCTACACGATTACTGAGTAATTGAAAGGATGTAAATAATCATAAAAACTATCAAAATTGTACAGTACAGTAAATGATTTCAATTTCAGCGCAAAAAAATTAAATTTATTAGTTTAAAAGAGTGGTTTTAATTGAAATTTCAGGATTTCATCTCACAGTGTGGTAGCGAAAACATCGGCTTTTATTCCCATTCGTTTAACATGTGAGAAAAGTGTGGAGGTTTTGGATTGCTTTCGCATGAAGATGTTATTTTATTGCACGAGGATGTTGTATTTATTTCGCATGAAGAAGGAGTTGTATGCATGAAATAATAATTCTGAAGAGATGCATCATGAAACAGATTTGGTATTGAACTGTTCTGTATGTTACTGTAGTTCATAACTTTTACATAATAGTTTCGATTGGCTAATGTCGAACCAAAGATTTATTGTAATGGAGCCTTAACTGTTACATAATATCCCCACTGTGCAGAATAATGTTGCCTAAAGGCAACATAATTTTGTTCACTTGCAGAACTGTTAAATATATCACAGATTGCGCTTATTTTCGGATATGTTAAACCTGAAGAGTTGCTTGTCATTCTCATGTTTATTTCATAAAAATCGAGCTACAATAATTGGATGAAGGGTCGTTGCAACATTCATCATTTTGAGTGTTGAAAACAGTCCAAAAAATCGAAATGTTGCCTAAAGATAACATAAAAAATAGGAAATTTTAATTAAAATATGCATTGGTCATGAAGCATGTTTCAAGTTGTTTCTGGTTCAATTGATGTTGAAGAAGGTAAACTCCGAGCTCTAAGTTCTTTGTTACTATGCCAGATAGCCCAGTAGCTTGATCTCATTCCATGGATAGTCCGAACACATAGATTAATGTCGCAAATAGAGCATATATACGACATCATATGCCCTCTTTTTCCACCCGAGCCAATGCGGAGAGTGCAATAAAGCTTCTTGCTTCTTAATTTTTTTGGCATATGACCAGTTACGTTCAGGCGGAGACTTCGCATGTCTTCGCTATTGAAAAATTTATCGCGATCTCTTTTGCAAGAAGACGCAATACTCTTCAATCTATTTATTTCTGACCGTTCTGGTGTCGTTGTAGATTCAATTTCATGGTGGTTTTGAGCTGTGTTATCAGAAGTTTGTCTACAAAGAACATCTGCGTAGTTTAGTAGTTCTTCAACGAGGTCAATACTGAAGTCAGAAAGTGATTGAATGTTGTTCAAGAATTGCCTAAAATGATCCAAAGATCGATAAGATGAACGAAATTCAGTTAAATCACCCCTTTGCACTATTCTTCATGTTATAAATGCATTTATGACTAACATTTTGAACGTTTGAGTGACTAATTTCTGTTCCCATTTGAGGTGGGATGTTGGAGACCGGAGTACTGCTCGTGCTTGGGAAGCTCCATCAACACCACCTTTAGTTTTGGAATAAAGAGTCTGCATTCCATGTTCAAAAAGCTTCACTGGACGAAAGACATTAGATTCTAAAATGTACAAATCAACATGCTTCCAAAAATCATGGCGTGAGTTAATTTCTTCCTTCTGTTCCTTTGATAAATATGTTGGAATAATGAAGATGTCCTAATGAGCCCATTTAACTAATGGAGTAGCTTTTGTTGTCATTATTGTATTAAAAATGGAGATAATATTACTGGGTGCATACAAAAGAGCACGATATACAATTTCGCACTCAGTAGCCCTAACATAAAGGGCAAAATTAAAATTTAAAACACACATCTGCTGCATAAGTTGACCAATGTGACTAATTTCAACGTAATGTTTAAATTTTATTTTATATCACAAAAATCAAAACAAACAAGATCAGGAGTAGCCTTAGACATGACATCACTGGTTGTGTTTTCCGAAACACTAGTTTTAATTTCAACTGTTGCTAATGGAAATTTCTTTCCTCCCACCAGAACTCCTTTCCATGTTTCTTCTATATTAATTGTAGTTTCATCGTAATATAATACAACTACACCATCAGGTGAACATGTGAAGAAATCTTCGTCATATTTCCCAAGCATACCGTAAGGGTAAATTGAATGCATAAATTTTGAATTGCTGAGAGACGTAAATAAGGCATCTTCATTTATAATTCCTCTCATCATGGCCTCAGAGCTACGCTTGGATCTGAACCAAGAAGAAATCAACATATACATCCATTGTTTAGTCGTTTTCTCCTCTACTGTTGTATTAATTCCACATTTCTATCTAAATGATTGGGTATTTAAAAGTATGAGTTCCGCGTTTGTTCCAGTTATTCGAAACTGACGCAGTGTGAACCAATCGGCACATATTTGTGATACAGTCAAAGCTCTGCAAGAATATAATAAGGACCATTCCACTGTTGCTTTTCTCAATTCACTATCATCATCTTGATTTTCTGATGATGTTGTACTAATTTCAGTATTTGATTCATTTAAAAATAGATGATCTTCAAACTGTCCTTGTTTTGGAACAGCTATCCAAATATTGAGAACTTTGGATATACTATCTGGTAAGTCATAAATAAAACGAAGCACTTTGCAGAACTTTTCATCACCTCTTTCTCTTACAGCAATAGAATACACTTGTCTCGTATTTGAATTTCTGAATGAAATTCGTAGACGCTTTGATGCATGAAATTCAGCTTGTCCGAATCTAGGATCATCATCAAAAACAAATTTTTGTTTTCTGTCTATGTTCTCACTATTCATTTTACTGTTAGATAGATTTTCATCTGTATGAGTAGAATTATCTTCAACGTTTTCTGCTAATTCTTCAATTTCATCTGCTCTGTGCATCCGTAAGTATGAATTCCCTACAAACGGATGACACCTCAAAAGATGTTCTGGTACGATGAGGACTGCTCACCCCAACCTCAGAAAGTACCTCCATTACGCTTTGTTTTCCATACCCTCTATCGGCCGTCACAACCATCCCTACTAGACCAATTTCACCCCTTCCTTCCATTAAACCATCAACAATGTGGCGCATTACATTTTCAGATCTCTCTCCACGTCTCCTAAATCGGAGAGCAAGTGTCACCCTAAAAAAAGCATCTGACAGCACATCAGAACAATGACCTTCTTTACCTGCTTTACGAGCAGATAACGTCTTTAATTGATTCTCAGATGCACGAGTTCCAAATAAATCATCATCCAGCGTAACAAAAAGATTCATCGTTGACAGGTATCATTTTTTAACATCGCGAAATGACAGATGTTCAAATTCTGGTAACTGCTGTGTCTGGTCACGAACTGATGTCCATGATGACGAACCGTCATTGCCTCTTCCCAAATGACTAAAAGCAAGAATGTGTGTTGAAATAAAATGAACATCCTTTAATAATGGAGTATTGAAACCAAGTTTACGAAGCCAACTGACCGACTTCTCAAGGCTAATCCCAGTAAAGTGAGAGAAAAAAGATTAACAGGAATCTGTACATGTTGGCCATCTTCAATTATCTCCTTTCTAATTTGTTCAATTTTATAAACTCATTCATCCAATCCATTGCTTGACGTAACACTCCGTCCATGAATAGTACAACATATTTTGCTCGCCCTTCCGGTAAATCTCTTACGCTAAATTGTCTATCAAGACGTTCAAGTAATTAGTGAAGATATAGACGTACTTTATCACTTATGACTTCTTCGAAACACTTGTTTTCGGGTTTAATTTTGATATTTGACTGCGTATGAATTCTCCACCCATCTGATGGATCAGTACGATTATGTGTCTCATTCCGTGTATAACCCCCACGGCCACGCCCCCGTCCTCGTACAGAGGAAGTAGGAGAAACAGTTGATTCATTATGAAATGGTTGCTGTTGATCATGGACGGGTTGAGGAATTATTAACGCTTGATTTTTAAGTTGAGTGTTTGATAGTTATTGATTTCATCAAATACTGATGGTAATGGTTGTAATAGTTGATTTGGTGGTACGTTCATGTTGCCTGTAGTCATCAGTTTAACGAAAACCTTGCTCGTTATGCGTAGTATTCGAGCTCCACAATGCTCTTAAACCTCAGTGAAAACCAAGATAAAAAGAACAAAAAATGAACATGACTGTTTCAAGTGTTGCCCAGTCATTGCACTGTCAATTTACTTGAAAGAGCAACGAGAGCTACATTTTCACCACGTTTTTAATTCGAGTCAGATATTTGGCTACCTCTTTTTGAGTTTGGTGTTCAGTCTTTTTGTTGATTCATAACAGGATAAAATTATCCGTTTTGCGTATTTTGTTGCCACTTGTCCGGGAGGTGTATTGTTACGACGCTTATGAAGTAGCGATAAGTTTTGTCGTGCTGAACCAGGATTAGGTGATTCAGTGTGTACTGTTGAGGAGCCGAACACTAGTGTAGTTTTGACTGTTCCAGAAAATTTCATCTGTTAGGTTGAATGTTGAAAGTTCCGAAAAGCCGCGAGCCGCCACTCCCCCTTACGGGTGGGGTGTGTGATGTTGGGTTGGAGTCTGCGTCTGTTGCGGATGGTTTATTAGTCCGGCGTTGTCACTGTTGTTGTCATTTTGGCGCCATGCGGCGAGTTATATGCCTTTCGCAATATCTTGTACACGTGGACCAAAATATATTTTCGTTACACGTGTATTCCCAGTTGAGCGTATAAATAATAACGTCTATATCACCGATGTGAATAACATTGTAACATCCACGATGGCTCTACTGTCCAATCAACACTAAAATCCAGGCCCAATTTCCTGACCAGCTGTTTTCACATTTTCACATTTTCACATTTTTATATTATTTTTATCGTTTTATTTGTTTCTAGGTTCTGGTCACCAGTTTTGAGGATCATTTAACCCGATTATATCCGGAGATTGAGTTGTTGATATAGGCCGGCAACTCAATCTTCTTCATTTTATAGTAGCTTACTACCTTGTTCCTCGGGAGGTGCCTGATGAGTTCTCAGGTATCCTCAGCCGGTATGTAGCCGTACCACTGGACTCGGTATGTTGTTTCTCCTATTTTTGCGTTTGGGTACTGATTATCGGTGTTGATGCCGTGGTCCACTATCCGTTAGATGACTAATTCTTCTGTTTCTCCCGCCTGTTGGTTGTTGTTCACTATCTCATGGTGTGGATCTGTTTCCCCCGGAGGGGTCTGTTCATCCTCGGTTTGTTGCAAGTTGCTGTTATCGTCTTCCATATTTTTGGTTCTGTTTCCATTATCCTGTTCGGATTCAGGGTCGTCGTCTTCATTATGTACTTCCTTTGACGGAGTCGTGTCGTCGTTAAGGACGTTATGTTTCTCGTCATCGTCCTGAGTCATGTTTGTTGAATGGGATAGTTCCAGCTTGTTCTCCCCCGGGAGTCGGGTATGACTTTGGAGTCAATTATCCGTCCGTCAATGGACGTATGGCTTGTTGAATATCCTCTAGAATGCGTGGATCGGGTACCAGGACTACACGTGATCGTGAAACTCTCTCAACCGACGTAACGGGTCGTTCGATTACCACTGTATTTCCTGTTACATGATTAACTTTATACGGGCCGTCAGCTACCGCAGCCAGTTTATGGATGTGTTTCTGTTCATCCCGTAGTTCGACGAGTAAGAATATCCAGTCTCCTGGTAAGATTTTCTCCGTCTACCTCCTTAGTCGGACGTCGTAGTTACGTTTGTAACGGGCCTGTACCTGGTAGAGCTTCCTCTTCGTCTTACGAAAGGCCGTTTCAAATCATGTCTTTCAGGTGTCCCTGCCCTTCTTTGGAGTTTTTGATCTTGAGGATTCTGCTTTCAACGCCAATGCTGGTGACGGGCGTGATAATACTAGTTCAATCGGTGCAAGTGCTTTTTAACTGTGTGGTTGGCAATTATAGGCGTATGTTAGCGCACCCGTATAGAGGTCCCAATACTTGAAGTGATCCCCAAGTAGCTGCGTATCGCGAACTTATCGTCCGGTTGTATCTTTCGACTTGTCCATTCGTTGGGCATGGTAGGTTGTGATGAAGACGTTGTGTATGTTCAGGATCTGACAAACGTCTTGGGAGAACTTGGCGGTGAAGAATCCTCCATTATCGGAGATTAGTTCTTTTGGGGTCCCATAGTTGAAGTCCCATTCGTTCACGAAGTGCTTTTCCACTTCGGTTGCTGAAAACCCTTCACGGGAACGGTCTTAGTTAGTTTCGTGAAGCGGTTTGATGTTACCAGTATATGTTGGTTCCCGCGTGCGGTTTTGATGAGTTCATCCAAGACGTCGATGGCGACAGACTCGAGTGGTTCTTCTGCCATAAATAGTTAAAGTTACGTTGAGTTCTTACGCAGTTTAATGAATTTGAGGGAATAGACGTGCCGACGCGTGACAATAGACTGCGCATGCAGGCCAGAACAAATGACGGCGTATAGTCTGGTATAGTTTCCTGCCCCCTGGGTGACCGCCGAGTCTTGCGTAATGGTGTATGTGCAATACTCTTACCTTCAAGGCATTAGTGATGACTATTTGACGTCTGTTCTCAGCTTTCCGGATGATTAATCCGTCATCATTGAAGTAGAAGGCTAGCACTACCCCTAATCAAGTTTTTGAAATATGGTTTGACAGAAGGCGTCCGATTGTTGCGTGATGATCAGCTCCTCTAGGGAGATTTGTTGGAATAACAGGTCCGATTTTGTTGGACCCGGTAAGGTTGCACACATCGCGTCGGCGGGGAAGTCATCCAGATCTTTGTCATCCAGTTGGTGATCATCATCCGTCATTTCGCAATTTCTTTCTTGTACACGTGGAACAAAAAAACTTTTTGTTACATGTGTATTCCCATCGTGTGTATGGGCGTTTCTGAGCGACAGGAAGGAGGTCTCCTGGTTGGTGTGATTATCTTCTTGAATAGTGAATGTCGGGAGGTCTTCAGCGTCGTTCGAAATTGCTTCGACAGATGTTCGAAGGCGAGATAATACGTCTGTTTGCTTGTTAGTCTTACCAGTTTTGTACTATATGTGGAAATTGAATTCATCAAGTCGTAACCGCCATCACAATGGATCTTCCTGATGGGTCAGAAATTGTTAGCAACTAGCCAAGCGTTGCGTGGTCTGTGTAAACAATGAACTTCTCGTAGAGAAGGTATGAACGGAGAATTTTTAGAGCCCACACGACGGCGAGAAATTCTCGTTCGGTTGCTGAATATCCCTTCTCGGCTTGGTTCAATGGACGGGACCAATACCCGATAGGTTTTTGTTCCCCATATGGGTGGGTTTGGAAGAGTGCACAGCCTACTTGGTAGTCGCTTGCGTCCGTCTCGACGGAAAACGGGAGGTTTAGTTGAGGTAAAGCCAGTATAGGCGGCGTGAAAATGGCCTCTATCAAAGAGTGGAAGGATTGGAGTTGTTCCTCATTCAGTTCGAATGAGTCGCGGTTATTCTTTCTCAAAAGTTCGTCAAGTTTTGACGCTGTGTTAGTGAAGCTTGGCATGAACCTTCTTTAAACGTTGCACAGTCCAAGGAAGGATCGTAATTACGTCTTTGACGTTGGTGGCTTTGCTTTACGGAGGGATTCCGTGTTTGTTCTATCTATTTCCAGTTCACCTGGTTTGATGACGTGACTGAGGTACTCGATGGTACTCGTAAAGAAATGACATTTATTGATTTTCAAGGTGACACCGACTTCTTAGAGGCAGGTTACGATTTAGTCCACATGATTGATGTGTTCCTCCACCGACTTGGAGTATGTAATAATGTCGTCGAGGTATATCAGACAAGTCTGCCACTTGTACTTGGTTAGAATGAGGTCTAACGCGCGTTGAAATGTTGCGGGAGCGTTTGTCAGATTAAATAGCATTCAGTTCTATTGATATGTACCCGCGTGGCATAAGAACGCAGTATTTAGTTTGTCAGCTGGTTTGATTGGTACTTACCAATAGCCAGAATATGCATCAAAGGTTTTAAAAATCTTGGCGTCTCCAAGTGAGTCAATACACTCGTCCATACAAGGAAGTGGGTAGCTGTCCCTTATGGAGACTTGATTAAGCTTCCGGTAGTCGATAAAAAATAGTAGTTTACTGTCTTAATTGGGCGCGCACAGGACAGGTGCTTCCCACTCATAATAAGCAGGTTCGATCACTCCGGCCTTGAGCTGTTTGGTAACCTTGAATTGTTCGAGTTCTCTGCTCTCTGGTCCTGCCCGACACGGTGGTGATTTGAACGGCCTTGTGCCGGCTATAAGGTCGATGGCGTGTTAAATGACATTGATGCTGCCAAAATTTCCGAGCCACATGGGTTCGTTCTTTGTCAACATAGACCTGATCTTGCCATGTTGTTTCTAGGGTACTCAGAGTGGTATGTCTGCCGTCTTCGTCTTCGTTTGATTTTCGTCTTGGTCCATGTGCGACTCGCGTAAGTCCGAGAGATGTTTCTTAATTAACGCAGGGTCTTTGGCGGATTTTTGGCGCTTCCGAAACAAGGAAGGTGATCGCTTTGATGATTCTGACTGAGGGACTAGGCCGAGAATTTGGGCGTGAGAAATCTTTGACTAGACGAGCGAGGTGGGGTGCGGACTTGCGTTAGCAATATGTTGGTTTTGAAGCAGGATCTTTGGATGTTCTTGTTAATATACGAATAAATGGACATTTGTGCGTCGATGAACTGGAAGGGACGCAAGGAAAAAGAGGAATGCAAGGAGGGACGTGAGGAGGAACTTCATGAGGAACTTAAGATTAAGTATTTCTCCTGGGAAGAACAGAAGTATGATATTATACTCATACATAGAATGGATAAGAATAATAATGATAAATAATGATACATTCATAATAACCACTGGATCAGCAGGGAATCATACATACTAATACACGTGTATCACAATGAGACGTAGAA
>JAULBU010016123.1:0-21015 GCA_032358235.1 Odonthalia washingtoniensis | reverse complement strand
CCCGCTCACCAAACGGCCAGAGAAGACCAAAACATACACCCACGTTTCATTCCTTTACTAACAATAAAACGGACCACACTAAAACCCCGCGCCACGTTTTCCCAGTCCAATAAAGAGAACATCTCGGTTACGGATATTCGACAAAGTCCGTCAGATTCATCATTGCTGATCGTAGAATTCTAAACTTCGCCTCTTTTTTGAACCCATCCATCTCATATAGAGACTTCATCTTCTTCATAGGACTCGTAAAGCTTTCCGATGGACGCCTCGGTCATTTGCCGAATGATCTCCACCGCCTTGCCTCTTTTTACAACTTTGCCAAAAGTGCTTCCTTCAACACCGAGAACGACGCGGATTCCGCCGTCATCTTGCCGTAGATGGTGAACCGTTGGAAAAAGAACTCGAATTCTCTTCCATCAAGATGAACGAGGCGTGGGAAAGAATTCTCGTATTCATTCTTGCCACTGAGCACAACACTATCAAATAAGAACATGAACATTTCCACATGTACATCACTGGTGAAGATCCGAGGGTGTTTAGATTTTGGCATCCATGAGAGTACCATGTTAGCGTCGATTCGTGACATGGGAGTTGAAATCACAGCGATGCCCTCCAAAAAAAAGGAAAAGGAAATCCATAGGAAAACAAAAACAAACGTAGCTTCCTTCTTTACCTTCTTGTTACTGTCTTCTTTTCTTCCTCCCGACCCCTAGCACTCTGTTTTTAAGTAGAAAGATACTGGTAGTCCTTTATTACCTCACAGATGTACACCTGTGCGATCAAAACCTGAAAAATCGCGATCTCGTCGTCGTTCAATTAGACGACGAAAAGTTAGAGAATTAAATTGAATTGAATTCACTGTACACCTTCACAGCCTGTACTGAGTATTTGATAACCATACAGGTTCGTTCTAGTTGAACAAGTTAAAATTGTCCATGTCAGTCTTTTTTTGGCTTCTTCTTTTTGGGTCCTTTCAAATATCCTTTTAAGAAACCACTTGCTCTTATTAGTTACATTGGATGCAGTTAACGGATCTTTTACCGTTCCTCTTTCACCTCAAAACCTGTTTTCAGCATTCCCTCTAGTATGCCTTTTCTTAGATTTGCGAGTACCATCGGTTTGTTCACTACAGATAAATTCATCATCGGTGTTATCCTTGCCGTCTCAATCCTCGTAATCAAGTAATTTTTTCATTTCCCAGGTCTTGAAATTTCTCCTGCATTTTCCATTTTATTTCCATAAACTTTGAAGCAGTAATTGTAAACTGCACCGGGGAACTAGCTAACGTCGAAGTCATGTGAATGTATTTCGGTGGAAGGTTTTTTCCAGTAATGAATAGCGACCCTCACCGTTTGGAATTTCAGACCACCAATTTCAATTGATACCTAGATTTGAAAAGTAACACACTCATCAAATCCAGAAGTGCAATGAAGAAAGTTATTTCTCTATCTAAACATTGTCGTGATCAGCTTCAAACGATTTCTAGCGTATTTTCTTGTAGTGGAGTAACGGTAAATTCAATTCTTCCTAAAGGTTTCATCTTTTCCAGAATTTCCAATGTTTATAATCGGAGTCCTATATTATCTACCGTATTCATCTGAAGTTCAATGAACTTCCCCAAAGAGAGGGAAGGAAGGGAGTCGGCACTGAGGGAGTTCAGAGACCCCGTAGAGCCTACGTGAATGGAAAAGCACTCACTATACCAAAAGGGAAGGGGGTTTGGATGAGTGGTTGTTTAGGTGAATTACACTACAATGTTGGTCTCTACGAACGACGGTCGATTACGGGTGCGGGGGAGTGGAAGGTGTCTGTACCAGAGTACGCTTGTGAGGCGAAGGGAACTAAAACTACTATTGATTGGGTCGGATCAAGTTTGAAGCATGTAAGGCGCGGTTGATCGACTCGTGTACGCGAGGTGGGAATACTGTCGTAGCCAAAATGGCTTTGTTATTGATGATGAAAGGCAAGTTTGGGGTCAGATGCAGTCTCAAGGTGGCCTGATTTATTGAAAACTCAAGGATAAAGTTAAAAAACCCCTTTAAGTACGTCTTAACCCTCGCCGGATGGCGGTAGAAGGATCATACAGGGCATGACGGACATTTAACTACTGTATCCTGTACAGTAATTATCTCATCGTCGAAAAGATACATTGCAGGGAGATAGTACACGTGGCGTGGAGATCAATTTCGTTGTGTCGCCCACTCGCGAGCAACTTGACGAACCATGACAGGAATGTGACCAATTGGTCAGTCTTCGTAACAAAAAGGAATAATGAGCACCGACGCCAATCGAACTGGGAATAAACGATGAACCGCACGACTCCCCAACTAAGAACGAAGCACGTTGTGGGAGTTTTCTTTCCAAACTTCTGAATCATTCTAGTCATGTCGTATTTCGTCTAATTACTAGTTAGGCACTCTTTGCGTTGGTTGATACTTCTGGAATCAACGAGGTATTGTATCTATTCAACACCATGAGTGGCAGTTCGTCCATCGGCGTCATCGATGTCAATCAATCGCTATTGGAGCTGGGAACTTCTTACCAGTAGGAATTATGAAACCGGGCTGTCGACGTTCATCACTCCGAGTCTCCTCGATATTATCATCTTACGACGTCGGAGCTGGAATGTGGTCGACAATCAGATCAGTTGGAGGTTCAATGGTCGTATGAGTTGGCGTGCATACAACCATACCTCGAGTAGTGGCCGGAGAAATACCCGAGGCCGAATAATTGTGGGTCGCGATTGTTCGTGGTACTCCCAGTGATTAGGACGTGGTGCGGCAAATCCTGCGGTGTGCCAGATCCTTCGTGAGGCTGGAGTGGACAGGCGTCTCCTCACTGGGAGTTGGGAAGAGTTACGCCGTAATCTCCGTGGCCATTTATTCTAGATAGAGTCTAGTGTCGTTTGTTGTACAGCTATTTGAATCGCGTAAGTTTTAATTCTACTAGAGATTTATAATTCTGTTTCCTCGTTTGCCTTGTTTTGAATAAAAGTTGAGTTTTTTTGTCCTGGCCCAGATTGATTTTGTGGGAACCACATTTGACAGAAATGAAAAATTAGGCTGTCACGAATTGAGGTTCGGAAGTTTCTAACCGGGTTTTGTCCGTGTAATTGAATGTAGCGAAGCGTCCGCTGATGAGGGTCGTAGGGTATGACATGTTGATGCCAGACACAGACGTCATTCCCCTCTAATGGTTGGGTTTGTTGTTCTCTTTTTTGTTCTTGTTTTTTCACTAACTCTTTTATTTTTGTGCCGGCCATATTTGTACCGGCCGACATTTTTTTTTAAATTTTGTTTCAAATTTTGTATTTGTATTTTTTTGTACCGGCCGGCTTTTTCCTTTTCTTTTTTTTCCTTCTCTGTTTTGGGCTTATTTAAGCCGCCATTACACAGCGATTGAGCTGTCAATATCATTCGGCAACTCAAGCTGCTTACGTTTATAGTAGCTCACCACCTTGTTCCTCAGGAGGTACTCATTTGGCTCCCAGGTATCAACCTTCAAGGTGCATCAGTACTAACGTACTTTGCACGGCTTTTCCTGGCTGTGCTTTTCGTCATCAGTCTTCTCGTGATCAAAATCCGATCAATTATGTATTGTTGGTCCTCCGGCTGCTACCGTTCCTTAGCTGTACCCGTTTGGGCCGTTCCGCCCTCTGCTGATTTTGGTGCATCCTCGGCGTTTTCCGAGTCGTTATCGCTCTCAATCGTCTCATTTTAGAAGACATATGTCTCCGGTTCGCGCTGTATGTTGTCAGTCGTTCTCCAGGTTATCCGTCTTCCACTGGTTAAGTGTTGTTAATCCTCGACTTGATTGGAGTCGTTATTGTCGCTGTTAGTGACCACCTCTGCGACTGGTCACAAAATTAGTTTGAAATCGGGGTTCCGTTATTAGGGTATCATCATTATTTGTTCCGCCTTCTGTGTGGAAGGTGTTTGTCATCAGCTTCTCTTCCGTTATAGACCGTACAGCGTTCTGAATCGCTTGGAGAGTCCATGGTTCCGGTACTACTAGTTACCTCGAGACTCTCCCAAACAACTAATCAGGTCCTTCAGTCACTACTTTATTGCCAAGAGTGCTGTTTACCTGGAGAAAATCATCATTTTAGTTTCTTTATATTTGCTTACGGTGGTGGCTTACAGTAATTTAATATCGAGCAAGAAATGCCCCCACATCGGGGGACATTTCCCGTTCAAGTTCAGTCAGTGTCACCAACAAGAATCGAACTCGCAGCCCTACCATCAGTGCGATTGGCCGTAACCAACTAGGCCACACTGATACGTGTCGCTAGTTGTTTACTTTTCGTTACAACTTTATATTTCTTTGTTGTGTAACGAATGTTTACAGAAGCCATACTCTATAATTAAATGCCACCGTCGGCCGCTGTAGCTGGCAACCTGTCAGTACACACAGTCAAGTACCTTCGCGTTGATCGGCACGCTGCACCGTTGAGCAACTTTCTGACCGCTTTGTCCTCCGATCATGACTTCCCCATTACCTTTCAAGGTCCTCCCACGAATGTGGCCAATTTGTGAGAGTGTTCCTGTTCATCCCTTCGCTCGACGCGAAGGAATCCTCAATAATCTGGTAAGATCTTCTCCGTCTTCCGCCTTAATATGGCATAGTAATTTATTTTATAATGGGCTTGTGCATGGTCCATATTTCATTTCGTTTTTCTAAGGTCTGTTTTCAACAATGATTTCTATGTGTCCCTGGTCTCCTTTGGAGAGTGTGATCTTGATGAGTTGGCTTTCAACACAGATGATGGCGGAGGTCGTGACAGGACCAGCTCGAACGGTGCTAGTGTCGTCGAGGTGTGTGGTTGACAATTTTAGGCGTATGTTAGTACGCCGGTGTAGAGGTCCTAATCCTTGAGGTAGTCATCCAAGTAGCTGCGTATCGCGGACTTGATGGTCTGGTGGTATCTTTCGACTTGCCCGTTCGTCTGGGCATTGTGCGTCGTGTAAAAGACGTTGTGGATGTTCAAGATTTTGGAAACGCCCTGAAAAAACTTGGCGGTGATGCATCCTCCGTTGTCGGAGATGAGTTCCTTCCGGGTTCTGTAGTAGAAGACGAATTCATTCAAGAAGTTCTTGGCCACTTTGGCTTCTGATAACCCCTTCATGGGTACGGTCTTAGTTGACTTGGTAAATCGGTCTGATATTACGAAGATGTACTGGTTGCCACGTGCCGTCTTGATCAGTTCGCCCAATACGTCGATGTCAACGGATTCTAACTTTGCCTCTGCCGGAAAAGGTTGAAAATTAGTTGCATTCTTACGCAATTTAATGTTACGGACATATGTTAGGCACCGCCGTGCTATCGAGTAACAATCAACTGCGCATGCAGGCCAGTACATGTGACGGCGTACTCTCTGGTACAGTTTTCTGCCTCGTGGATGACCGCCGAGTCTGTTGTAATAGTGAATGCGCAATACTCTTGTCTTTAAGGCATTAGGGATGACGACCTGGGGTCCGTTTTCAGCTTTCCGGGTTATTAGTCCGTCGCCGATGAAGCCGAAAGTTCCTATCTCCCCCTCTTCGAGCTTTTGGCTTATGGGACGACAAAAAGAATCATATTTTGCGACGAATAATTAGTCGCTCAGATTTGTTGAAATAACGGGTCGGACTGAGTCTGAATCGGCAATGTTGCCAAAATCTGTCTCGGCGGAGGAATCGCCGAAGTCTGTTGACATCTTATCCTCGTCGGCTGTTGTCTTGTCCATCTGGACGCTGTCTCTCGACAGGAAGCTATGTTTCTGTGTTGCGTTCTCTTCTACTATGTTGAATGTTTGAAGGTCTTCTTCATCGTCTGCGATTGTCTCTGCGGACGTCCTCAGTCTCGAAAAGTCGTCGGCTTGCGTGATGGTCTTGCCAGTCTTGTACTTTGTGTTGAATTCGAGCTCTTCTAGGCGTGATCTGCAGTGCATATGTCTGCCTGACGGATCTGCGATCTTAAGCTACCAGGTCGGCGCGGCGTGGTCTGTATATACAACAAACTTAGCATGTAAAAGGTAAGGGTGGAGTATATTCAAGCCCATACGACGGCTAAGAATTCTCGTTCGGTTGCACAGTATTTCTTTTTGGCTTGGTGCAATGAACGGACCGATACCCGATAGGTCTTCGTTCCCCATCTGGATGGGTTTGGAAGAGTTCGAAGAACACCTGGAAGTTGATTGCGTCTGTTTCTACGGAATATGGTAGGTTGGTTTTAAGTAACGACAGTATTGGCGGTGTTCGACAGCCTTTTCGAGAGAACGAAAAGACTGAAGCTGATCATCGTTCAAGTTTAGCAGGTCTGGGTTCTTCTCCTTCAACAGATCGTTGAGTTTCGACGCCGTGTTTGTGAAGCTTGGTATGAACCGTCTGTAAACGCTGCAAAGTCCCAAGAACGATCGAAATGTCGTCTTTGATGTTGGTGGAATGGCTTGTCGGAGTAACTCCGTGTTTGTTGGATCTATTTTCAGATCTTCTGGATTGATTACACGGCCGAGGTATTCGACGGTACTCGTGAAGAAGTCGAAATTAATAATGTTAAAGATAACGCCGGCTGCCGCTAGGAAGGTTACAATTTCGTGCACATGTTTGATGTGTTCATCGACCGTTTTGGAGTAAATGATGACGTCTTCAAAGTAGATGAGACTAGTTTTCCACCTACACTTTGTAAGTATGAGGTCCAGCGCGCGTTGAACCGTCGCGAGTGCGTTCGTGAGCCCGAATGGCATTCGGTTGTATTGGTACGTTCCGGTATGACAAACTAATGGGATTTTATGCATATATTTGTGCCTGATTGGAACCTGCCAATATCCAGAGTACGCCCCCAAGCTTGTGAATATCATGACATCCCCAAGTGAGTTAATACACTCATCCATACGAGGAAGTGGGTGACTGTCTTTCACCGAAGCTTGATTAATCTTCCGGTAATCGATGAAAAACCTAATCTTATCATCTTTCTCAGGTACGGAGAGTATTGGCGCTACCCATTCGGAATAGGCTGGTTCTATAACTCCAGACTTGAGCTGCTTGAATATCGAACTGTTCTATTTCTCGTTTTTTCGGGCCCGCTCAGTACGGTTGTGATTTAGACGGCCTTGTGTCAGGGATGAGGTCAATAGCGTGCTCGATAACGTTACTGTTTCCCAGATTTCCAAGACATATTGGCTCGTGTTTCTTCAGCATGGTTCTGATGTCATAGTGGTGTTCCTCTGGTACTCCGTGCGGTATGTCTTCCGCCTTCGTTGCCGTTTCGTCCTGTTCCATGTGTGACTCTAGAATATCTGAGAGATGTTTGTTAATCAACCCCGGGTCTTTGGCGGATTTTTACTCTTCCTAAATATGGAAGGTGGTTGCTTGGATGGTCCAGGTTCTGGGATGAGTCCGAGTATTTGTGCATGTGAACTGTTCGACTGGACAAGCGAGGTTGAGTGCGGGCTTTTGTTAGAAATGTGTTGATTCAAAAGAAGTATCTTCTGCTGCTCTTCAAAGTTAGCTACTAATATCCGGAACGATTGTTCGTTCGTTACTTCAGCAATTCCTGCGCCTGGAAGACATATATATATGATTGTCGTAAAGGCGTGATGTCGGTTCGTCGTGGACTAATCCTTGGCATTCTGTTTTGGCTGGTATCCAGGTTTGTGTTCCAGGTTGTACAACCGTTTGTTTTGCCATATATATATTTTTGGTGAGGTCCTTCCCTTTGCGGGTCTGAATTCCAGCTCCTCTGACAGTAGCGGAGCGCACAAGAGTCTCTTCTTTGGTTTCTCAAAGATTGGTACGGTGATCAAATTTTCCAGCTCAACAAACCTTCTGCGCGGTCGGATCGCTTCGACATGCTTGTCGCAGAAATCACAACAGAGTATGACCGAAGATGCGAGTCGGTCAGCCACGTAAAAAGTGAACATTTAAGACTGGAAACCAAGCTGGGCTGCCAACGCAACCGCTCCTGCCATATTGATTAGTCTGTTATTCGCGTGAAGTATGTTGCTGGACCCTTTGAGGGGTTGGATAAAATTCTCCGTCCCATATCGGAGTTTAGAATGAAACTGAATTCAGTACCGGTATCCAAGACTGCAGCGAACCGTTCTATAGAACGTAATAACAAGCCAAGATTGGCGTAGAATCTATAGTTGCGCCGAAAAAGTACGAATACCGCACCTTGTGCGTCCATTCGTTTCATTTTCCGCCAGGGGCGTTTGAGGAAAGAGAAAATATTCTTGTGGCGCTGATGAAGATGATGGAGCATTGCAATCTAAAGGGGTTACACGGGGACATTGTGAAGGAGTCTGTAGCCGACTGAAGATTTTCTTTATTGGAAAAGAAGAAATTGCGGCATGTCCCCGGGTCAGTTTCCCTGGGTCTGATTACTGGTGGGGGTGTCGGTATCTTTTGCCGTCTTCGGGTTCCTGTTTTTCTGGCGTGTGAGCGCTAACTGAGTCATACGGTATGATGTTTCCGGCACCATTAACTTGTGAGATGGCGTCAACTTCTCGTATGTGGTGATGACATTCTCCAAGTCGTAGTAATGTGACGGGCACTTACGTGCGATGTGGTTTAATTCATAATATTGGTGACAAATCAATGTTTGGAGTGTCTGGTCACTGCGGTTGTTGGAATTCAATGCCACTCAGTTCGTGGTTGAGGCGCGTCCCCCGAAATGGATGTATCCTGGTCTCACCGTGTTGTTTCATACAGGTTTATTTCTTGGTTTCTCTCTCCTCTGAACGACGTGGACGGCAAACCATTGGTGTCCAACGACTCTTTGGACGGTGCCATATTGTACTTGGATTCGGCCTGTTGACGGTCAACTGATTCTCCCGCGAAACGTACTTCGCGTATTGCTTTCAATCCCCGTGTGGGTATTGATAATGTTGCCGTTCCTACGCGTTGGGTTCTATAGGCGTCTCCTTGGTCTTGGACGAATTGAACGAGGCGGTCGAATGTTTATTCCTGACGGGGCTCACTCCCCAGGAATCGCGCAACGATCGTTCGCATGTTCGGCGCCAATCAGTCCACTAAAACCTCATCTTGTCTAGCTCGTCGTGTAATTCCCGAAACAGTAGGCTGCGGCGCTTAATCTGGACTCGAAATCTTGTTTGGAGTCGTTGATCAAGTGCCTTGTTCCGCGTAATGTATTCGCCACTTCTTGTAAAGAAGCGGGTGTGGTGTACATTCTTTGTGACAATTGGACGGCTTCTGGTCAAAATGTTACTTCTCCGGAACAATATTTGTTTCTTGTCGATCCAAATTGCTTCGCGTCTTTCCCTGTAAGGAACTGGGGAACTAACACGTTTGATTGTTCCTCGGTCAGTCCGAGTATGTCGCACTATTCTACCATCGTGGAGAGGAAGTCGAACACTATTTTTGGATAATCCTCTGAAAATCGGGGTTCCTTCATGGTTAATTTCATGCTCTTGAGGAGTCTGCGTAGTTCTCCAGTAGATTCTCTGTCTCGGTCTCCCCTGGTTCTAGGCAAAGGATGATATTGGTACGACGTCAACTGGTCGAATGCTGAGTTTGATGTTTTAAACGAGGACAGTATTCTGTGGTAAGGGCCTTCCTCCCTTTCAAAGAACCGTACGGTCAGGTCCATAATATCTGAGCCAAGGACTGTTGTTTAGTAGTCCTCTTCTGATGATGAAGAGTCGGAATCGGGCATACGTCGCGAACCTGACGACGGGTTCGATTGGTGCCAGCGTGACGCGCGCAATCAACTTTATTTTACGTTATGTGACGTATCACGATGTACCATTGAAGCCTGTTGCAACGGTAATTGTAGACGTTGAGGTGCATCTTCCTGACCCGGTATGTTATTAAAATCAATTTTTTTTTGTTTCACCTCGAACTTCGAGTTTTGTTATAGTGATGCACCGTGTTCCAAGAGCTCTTTCACGTCAGAACGTAACAATTTTACGGTTTTGGTGACGGACTCCGTTGGAGATGTAATCTTTTTGGCAAGAGATAACGCAATAGACATAGCCTCTTCGGGGATGTTTTTTTTAAATTCCTCCTCGAATTCGTATTTTCGAGAAAGCTCTTCTTCCAGACGAGATTTCAGGTTTGTTACTCTTTTCTTGAGTTCCGCATATCCTTCGCCGAAAATGGTTTGTATCGTTTCCTCATGAGTGAGTTGGCCAGCTAGTGGTGCGGGAGTCTCCACAGAAACGGTTATTGATGTTTCACAGGAAGCTTTACTCTATCCCGCGAGTACGTTACTGGTTACTGATCGTGTTTTTCCTAATCCGGTCTTTAGTATGCCAGTTGCAGTTTTGTCCATCTTCAGTCAGTTGTCACCCAGATAATGCAAAACCTGGAGACCAGATGTAGTGCAATGCTCTTCCTAAAATAAAAGGGAGGAACGGAGTCCGCACCAAGGGTGATCAGGACCCTCTTTCCAAAGGAGGATACGTGGATGGCAAAGCACTCCACCAAAAAGGGAAGGGGGTTGGGTTGGGTTTTTGTTAAGGTAGCGTCCACCACTATGTCGGTCACTACGAACGAAGGTCGATGAGAGGTGTATGGAGGAGTAGAGGCTATCCGTACCAGAGTACGATTGTGAGGCGGAGGGAACTAATAGTATTATGGACGGGGTCAGACCAAGGTTGACGGATATAAGGGGCGGTTGATCGACTCGTGTACGCGAAGTTGGATTACTGTCGTAGCCGAAAGGGCTTTGATATTAATGACGAAGTGCGATTTAGGGATCAGATTCAATCTCAAAATGGTTTGTATTTATCAAAAACACAAAGTGAAAGGGGAGAAAAACCTTTTAAATACGTCTCACCCTCCACCAATTGGCGGTAGGTGGATCATACAGGGCATGACGAACAGTGAATTACTGTATCTTGTACAGTAATTATCCTATCGTCAAAAAGTATGTAGCATTAGGATCAAACACGTGGCATGGAGATCAATTTTCTTGTGTCTCCCCCTCAACGGGCAACGTGATGAACCGTGAAAGGAACGTGACAAATTGGTCAGTCTTCGTGACAAAAAGTAATAATGATCACAGAGGCCTATCGAACTGGGAATGCCCGTTGCACCACATCATCTTTCAGAAACCATGTTTTTATCTCAATTATCAAATGTCCAATTGGCTGCGACGGAAATTGTAGGGGCTCCGAAAAAGTCTTTATGTAGGTAGGTATCATATTTTCATGGATGTCAAACGGCCATACATACAAGCCCGAATCCAAACCCCATATTTTTTCTACTCTTACTTCTTCCTGCTGAAGAAATAAATACTCAATTCTGTGAGATTATCATTCTGTGGTTAAATTCTTCTTTCTTTGTCAGAGAGGTCACTAAATACGTCCATTGGAACTTTCAATTTTTAAGGAGCACACATTCATTCCAAATGCTTCAGTTCTGAAATATGTTCACTGCATGGAAAGAAAAGTGGGTAGGATCATTTTTAATGCTACTTAGCAATGAAAATGTTGCTGAGGACCTCAGTAATACCTTCAATGTGACGTAGCATCAATATTTATTCTATTATGGAAATAGAACTTGAGAAAGAAAGAGCACTGGAAAAAGCACTGGAAAATGTTTTTACTGTTTTACTTTTGATTTCTATTGTTAACTGAACAAAGTTTCTATCAATCATGATCAATAGAATGAAGTGAAGTTGACAACTGTCTACCTTGTGTGTGAGTATTTAAAACGTGGCGAAAGCTACTTTTGCAGTGACAAGTTTTCAAATAGTAATAAAGTAATCGTTAATCAATTAATGTATTGATTGTTGTTTTGGGTAGCTTAGAAAGATACCTTTAAAACAGATTTTTATTAATGGATGCATTTAAATTCTAATAATAGAAGGTATACCGCCTACTAAAATACCCAAAATTACTGGGATACTTTACTAGGAGAAACGGATGTAATTGGAGAAATTTGCAAACTTTGTAACATGTGATCTGTTATTTCATTGTCAATGTCTATGCATTTTTTGAAAGAAGAACAGGATTGATATGTTGAACCATATCTCTCCCAACTTTAATTCAGGATTTGTCGTTGCATCCAATGTCCATGATATACCTTTAATTTGAGGAGCTCTCTTCCATGATGAATAAAAGTTCGATCTCCAGTCGATATTGTCTTCTACGAGGTCTGGTCGAGTCAAATATGAAACAGGGATGGAATCATGTAACTAAATATCGTTTTTGGAATCCCATGTTTTATCGGACTGATACAAACAAACAAATTTTGGCAGTCCATACTTTCCGTATTATATGTGGATGTGGAAATGTCATAACCAAAGAAGTACCACATTTTATCAGCAGACGTGGAAAATGTACCAATCACTCTAAGTATGGATTTATTCAATTTTGGTGATGTACATAATTTTGTAAAACAGGATTCTCTGCAAGATATATCAATATCCATCCAGGCACAGATTGGTTTGAAGATTGAGAACCGTACATGAAATTAAGTGACCGAGTAATCATGATGGAAAATTCTTAGTCGGCTTGCAAAAAATTGAAATCCATCTTATTTTATGGGTGTCGCTGATGCATTCGTGTTATGGGTCAATCTTGGGACTAGCAATTGAAACATTCTTAAGGAAAAATTCAACTTAACATTTATGCTCCTCTATTTTAACTGTTATCTGAACAACTACATTCAGAGCGATTTTCACTTAGTTTATAAGGTGCCATCATCTTGAGATCGAAAGCATGCCTTACTTTGTTATTTATATGTGACCCAAGTGTGAACTGTTCTTTGTAGTGATATGCAAGATTCCAATCCTCACAGGATGTTTTAATTCAATGAAATGAATCTGATAAATAAATTACGAGGGCTTCTAAAGTCTTGAGGCTCTGATTTTCGCTTGTATTTGCTCAGATATGGGATTTCCTGCCGCATCATGTACGTTAAGAATAGTAATGATCGGTGGTAGACTGAGGTGTATCAGCAGACCATGAGGTGATAGATTAACATTTGCACCACTTTTTGATTATCCTGTACATGAGATTTTTCACAGTTCCAATCAGGGTCTGTCTTATGGCCATGTTCCTCATAGCTCCTAAATTTCCAAGGGCAATCAATTTAATTATTTCCTATTTTCCGATTGATATTTTTCTTTTAAACCAGACGAGTTCCATCACTATAAAACAGAAAATGTTCTGAAAAGATCTGGTTGACTTCAGGAACCGGTTCTATTTTACCAGTTGCCTACATTCCAGAATTATCTTTCTTGAAAAACAAGTTCTTGGCGGCTTTGAACGAAATTGAATATATCCTTTCATTAATTCATCACAAGTTGGATTAATCCGAGTAACATGGAAATTTAATCAAGTATCTGCATAGTGAATAAAATGAAACAAAGCGGCAGAAATAACCACAGCAGGGAGAAGGATTGTAAACGAAAAATATTTCGATCGGAGTCCGGGTACTGACCAATCGATGAAGAATCCAATGATTTCATCACCGAAAATCCGTATACTGGTTACGCCTGTGTTCTCCGAACTGAATTACTACATTCATGAGATGGAAATATTCGGGTGCACACTGTGTACTTTATGTTGTTGTCCATATTAACCCCCGCATTCAATGCTTTGAGGCCAATGAAAGTGGGACATTGAAACATTGTAGATTTTGTCCAACTCTTTCATATTGCTCATAAACTGAAAATTTTATGAAGGCCGGACATTCAGTGAGTGTAGTTACGTGCAGTGCGGTAAATTATCGTCATAAAATCAGAGCGGCCCCTATTTTGTTCAATGCTGTTTTCTTCAATTTTCTTGGAAATGGATGAAAGCATTGCCTTTATTGGTATCTACTGTACGAAACGTCTGACATCGTCTATGTTTTCGGAACTGAATGCCCACATTCAAGAGGCGAAGTTTTGGTGTAGATGCCACATCTACTAGGCCATGCAAATTTTGGGGGTCCGTGTAGGTTACATACAGAAAAGTACAGTGTTTGCATTGTTACGGATGGTAACTGAAGGAAAAATCTACACAATTTGAAGATAAAATGTATAGGACATTAACTGTAGCATACAGATACTGTATGTTTCAATGCATGAGGCATAGAAATTTACTTACGGAGGGCGCAGAATAAATGGAAGAAATAGTCCGGGCCAACAAACATTGTTTGAAAAATGTCATGAATGTATCATTGAAAATTTCTTTCATACACTGGAGATTTTTGTCTGTGTAATCTAGGCTCGTAACTACACATTGTGTATGAGACGTTGAATGAATATTTCATATAATACTGCGAAAAATGGAGTTTGTAATGTAGGTCACATTGACTTTTTCATTCATGTGATGAATGTTTGAGTGCATGTAAACTACATTAATGCATTAATATACCGTATGCAATCTCCAATGGTTCATCCATTTGTCATTCATTTTATGAATGTAAAAGTGGATGGTTATTGCGATTTCTGATGTATATCTGTTATATGTGGGAATGATATGAAGGCATATGGGAATGATATATAGAATAATAGCAATATACATTGAAATACATGTATACAAATTATTTTATACACGATCTTAATATTTTTATTTTTTGTGATATCATGCGATAACAAATCGAAAATTTTGATAAAAATAAGATAAGAGCGCAATATCGAAAAAATGTAATAATAAAAAACGTGATCTAGATAGAGCTATAAAAAATTGTATAGAACAGGGAAAAGTGAAAAGCAACCTGTAAACGAAAACCAGAAGAGGAAGCGAAGGTAAAGGAAGGTTAACAAATATGAATGGAGTTGAACTAAAATTTTTGAATGAATTAATAGTTAATGAATACTTGTCTGTGCTAAAAAATTGACGCATGAAATAAGTTCATCGCGATAGGAACTGGCATGTACGAGTCGCTGTTGAATGATCAGAATGAGTGAACTGTCATCGACTTGGGATCATCTTTGCAAGTTTATTGCTTATACTCGTGACTGGTTGATGTAAATGTGCGCGGATGGGAGGAAAGCAGGTAATGGAATTGTATGAAAACGGTACATAAATAGGTGATTAGTTGAAATGTTAAAAATTGAAAAAGGCACACAACGGTCATTTCCCGCATTGAAACGGCAGATCTGAAAAATATTGAGAAATCGAAAAAATGCTATTGCCATTAAAACTTCCAATATTTTTTTAAAAAAATCAAGTAAACATACGACAGAAAATAATAAAAAAAATACACAATCCGAAAATGAAGAAATTGAAAGAATTAAGGGATCCAAAAATTTAAATGTCAACGTAAGCGTTCTGTTACGTGTATGCTATCAACTAAATGGCGTGGTGTCCTCGACATCTCTCAGAAGACACCACACGTTTGTTTGAAGAAGTGGAACGTGACGCCACAATAATTGTTACCACGAACAGTCCAAAGAAACATCTTATGTCTGTACAATCAGCCTGGTTTCCACAGTACATCGGAACGCCGTGTAGAATTATTCATGACTGATATATCTCAGAAAAAGCGTCTGAGTGGAAAAGTATTGGAAAACTCGGAAAGCCGCACAATGAAGGACCAACACGAAGTACTTTGTTTGAAGATGGAGGAGGTAATGAAGTGGATGGAAATAAGGACGAAGATTTGGAAGAAAAAAACATGCAATGTGAACTGAATTAATGAATTCGACAATGTTACGTGGGATAATCAACTTCGACACCCTCGTCACTATCAGTAGTTAGAGATGTGAACAAATCTCTTTCCCTATCAAAAAGATTAATGTAGAACCGTTTCTTCGATCATCGTAATGGTCCATTGAAGGAATGAATTCCGAAATTTTACCGCAATACATGTACAGATGAACATATTGTATCGAAATCAATGATATCGTACCACTCTTCTGTTTCTAAACTATGTTCCACGGTAGTTGTGTCTGTGCCATGTCTTGTGTATTCAAACTCATCACAAGTAGCACATCGAAGGAATATGCAGCTCAGAACCTTATCGACATTGTCCAGAGGCTGAATGGATTCCATGTATTGTACGAAAGCCAAATTATTTCTGTTCATAGTACGGTATATTGTTTTGCATGGAATAGGAGGAGTACCTTTGCTATATAGTAAATGGGACTACTTCCGTCACCACTCTTTTTAACGACGGAGCTATTCCTTTTCTTCTTGCTCGTACCGAACTGTATTGTTGCAAATATGCGTTGCCTTTCACGGCGATATGGCGGAGGAGGTCTGAAATTTTCAATATTTCTAGAACAGTCATACTGTTGCAACTTTGGACGATGTCCGCAAACTATGTAGCCTTACTTGAAACATTTGAGGTAAATTTAGGAGTTTGTAAGAAACAGATCGTGGTTTCGGACGTACGTCTGAACGAGATCCGTGAAGACTATAAGACTCGTACGTGACAAGGATTTCATTATTGGCGTAAGAACTTGTGTTGTAGATTTGTTACACCTTCTCATTCTTTGTCTTGTAGCAACAAGCTGTTGTAACGAAACAGAAATATCGTCCCGTACCAAATATGGTGATAACTGTGTTTTACTAGTAGTCATCCCTGTTGAATGAGGGATATAAATCTGGATGGAACTTTGTTTTAGAAAAGCAGCATGTGTTGGACTTCGACGTATATTTGAAATTGTTGGTCCCAAATTGTTCACTGTTTCATCCATTCTTGTTGACATCCTTCTGGAAGTAGACCGATATGACTGTTTGAAGAATATATTGAAGTGCTCATAAGGTGATGCATAAATAATATTTAGGCTTCCAAACTTAGAGAAGTCCTCTACTACGTGTTATATTAAATGAAATTTCAATGTGTGGATTCCAGTATCGCAATGTCTCTGAAATGTTCCAATGCATTCTAATTTGAGAATGATAATTCTACCCCCGATGTCAGCTATCAATTCCTGTGACCATCCAAGGGTATTGTTGTCGTATAGCAAATCTTGTATTAATGTTGTGTAATTTGTGCAAATGTTTGTCAAAGGAGAATCATCCTGGTAATAAGTGACTCTATCGATATATACTAGCACGAAAGGGAAAACCATATCCAGACATTTATAATAGTTTCCCTCCAACATTCCTTGAATTGAAATACTTGCGGAGAAACCGTTCAGCTGTTGGGATTTCTTCCTTCTTGACAAGTCACCATGAAATCCGGGTAAAACAAACTGGTTTTCCATTTCATCTAGGAGTGAATTCCAAGCCCGTAACAACGCCACGCGCTCTTTCTGAAATCGTTTCCCGTTATTCAGTTTGTCTATGCTTTCCATAATTAAGTATGTACTTGACAGATACGTCATGAAACAAGTTTTGTTTGCTTTAGAAGTATCGAGATGAAGTTTATGCAATGGTTTATACATCAACATTGAGAACAAACCTGGAAGGAGTAAGTGCAGATGTCTCTTCTCCAGCTTCTCCAGAAATGGGACCCATGGTGCTACATAAATGTCCTGCAGAATGTTTTGTGCTTCCCTTCGTAAATAATTCTTGTCTTCCGTTGAAGACGATTTATTTGCTGATTTGAACAAAGTGTTAACGGTATCCCTTCTGCTTCGTACATAGTCAACAGTTCTGGGAGGCGATAATGCAGATATTGGACATGTCTTGTAATCTGTACGCAAGGAGTGGTGGTAAAGTTATGTAGAACTTCATACATGTCTTTCATTTCTGGTATGTCACGGCAGTATGATAATATGACGGGGAAGCAATTCCATTTCAACTTGTTGTTTATACATACTGTAAACCCTTCCATGAAAATTTCAATGAATGGTGCAAGAAAGTTTGTCATTGCGTCACGCAACGAAACCATTTTATCATTTCTATCACGCACCTACGAGGTCATTAGGATGTGATCGTTAATCGTAATAATGTCATCAATGTCTGCGTCACTATTGCTTTGTCAGTCCTCTATGAATTTCTCTTACTGTGATCCTTATAACGCAGCAGAAAGAAAGCCAACTAAAGTATATCCATGGTCTATCAGAAAACGTCTAAATTGTACAAACATATTCAAAAATGTTACATGTATTGATAAACCAACTGAGGATTGCGACTTGAAATTTGTTGCTGTTTTATCGGTATATATTAGTAACATTCCAAAGAAGGACTTCGGCGACGTGTCTCTACTTTAATTCCACTCAATTGAAGACTTGTCATTTGTTATTACATGGTTTCTTATGGACATGTACAACTGTGCAAAGAATTTGGAGTGCAGAGGATGTGAGATATAATCACGGTCAACATCGCTGAAAATGGTCCAACTTTTACATATTTAGCACTAGCGACATTTATTTGTGTACGTAACACATCTATAACGTCTTTTTGCGTAATAAAGCTTATATATGGTCGTCTGACACATTGTGTCATGATATCTCCATGTTTTGATATCCGTCATCGATTAAATTGCGATCCACTGTTCTGTTCACAATTGATATGCATTTATTCCAATGCTTTATTTCGTTACGAACAACATCTGCACTAAAATTATCTTATCTAAGCACCCGGATTACCTTAATTTCAGAGACAATTCCAATTTCTTCTGATAACGTTACCAAGTGATTCGCTGTAAATTTTAAATCAGTGACCTGTTCCGAAGGTTCGAAGAGACGTTGATCATCGGGAAGCACATAGTCCGGCTCATCTCTGTACACTCTTTCCACATCAGGTCCTTCGAGAAGGGCATCGGATCTGTCCGTATGCTGCTGATAACCGTTTGTATTTGTTGCATGTCGCATAGTGTACAATCTCTTCTTCGTATTGTATTTCCATGACGTGGCATGTCGTTTGTAATCAGCCTAAACGTCTGTCTAGTATGTGCAATACAATCTATGGCAGACAAATATTTCCGTTACCTCTTATAGTGAAATGTCGGATCCAGAGCAATAGCAGTCGATGTCACATTCTTTGGATAATTAGAATATTGGTAGAATAATTTGTTAATAGGGACCAACATATTTACCGATATTTCTCACTTTTTACTACCAGTACCAGTAGTCGATTATGCCACTGTAAGTAGTCAAAACAAATATAATCATGTCCCAATTCAAAAAATGTTTAAATTTTTCTCCATATAGAGGCCGAAATTTGCAGAAAATTAAAAAATTGATTTTTTGTTGAAAAAAGTCAATTATTTAATTTTCTGCAAATTTTCGGTCTCCATATGGAGGAAACGTTTGTGTAGGAAATTAAATAATTGATTTTTTGTTGTAAAAATCAATTGTTTAATTTTCTGCAAATTATTGCCCTCCATATGGAAGAAAAATGTTTACATATTTTTTTGTTGTCGGAAATGTGTAAGTACGATGACAGCCTTATTGAGTAAATACATGACAAAATGGAGAGGAACATATACTATATCTGTAGTACACATTTCAAAATAACCGTTTCTGAGAACAAACGTACGATTAACTTTAGCATATAGGTAGAAATAAACTTATACATGCAAGGTGAACAAAGATAAATTCAATCAAGGGGCAATTGTCAACCAAACGGTTGCACTTCAACATCTTCTATTCCCCCATCATCCATATTTTGTGTTTCATGTTCACCGCCATTATCACTTTCATCTGGTTCTCCGTCGCTATGACGACAATTCGAAGGAATGCTTAAACTTTGCGATGTAACAGATCGCCTTTGACTTCTCCCGCGAAAACTACATCCATATGCGTATGAAATAGCATCTTTCAAATTGCTACCGTCCGAGATACTATACATATGATACCTTAGTGCTCCTGTTCCATTCCATCCTGCCCCTGCACGCTGAACGTAACCATCATCAATGAAAATAGACCGTGGGGGATTCGAGTTTCATGAATTTCCAAACAACTTGCAATTCTGTCCTTTTCGTCCTGGCTTAAATGGACATAACGATGGGACGCAGAAGCTATCCATAAGGATACACCTTCATTAGCAGTTGTTATTCTGAAGTGACCGGGGAACCACTATTCCCGACGTCGAAGTTACTGTGACCATGTTGTCTTTGACAATCCTTACCAGTGATGAGAAAGCGTCCCCACCGTTTTGAATTTTTTTTCGACCATTCATAATTGTTATCTAAATTCAACCAGGCGCACAAAATTCCAATTCATAAGTCTAGTGTAGCACGTCGATTAGCTATCCATACATAATCACGATGACTTTCCATTTGATTTTCAAGTAGACCTCTTGTACTGCAGTAATGTCCCATGCCATTTTTTCTGTCATGTTCGTCATTTACAAAACACAGTGTTGATAATTAGACTCCAATTATCTCTATTGATTTCATCTTTCAGCGCCTCTTCGACTGGAACCCATGTTTGAATTTCGGTAAAAATCTCACCGATCGTATGTGAATGAAATTCATGATACTCCTGAAACGCTTCTATATACCTCCTAAGCATTGTCTTATCCATGTTCAAAGGATCAGACATACTATGCAGAATGAAATACCCATGATTATCCAATTGCTGTTTTTTCTGCAGAAGTACGCAAGTCCACAGCTTCCTTCAACATTCCTTGTTGCATGTAACCATTTCTCCGATTCTTTGCGATCTCTGAGAAGTTCTATATGTTTTGCTTGCATTTAAGCAGCCCACGTCCGAGAAATATCTCCCAATGCTACTATTTGATCATACATGAAAAACGTGCACACGATGAGAATGTGAGATTAGTGCCGACTTCATCAGAGTCGTCGTATTATATACAATTTCCACATCCACTACTCTCTTGCCTACTCCGTCTGTCCTGTCAATCTTGATTTTTCTAGCCCGTTTTTCTTGACTTCTACGCTCCCTCTTAACTCTATTGACGGTATCTTCTGTGACATCGTATTTTCGATGTTGTAGCATTTTTACAATAGTCACTACATCGTTACATCTCTTGTTTATTATATTTCACATAGCACTACATCGCGGTAGCATAACATTTCGGGGTGGATAATTATCATAGGGGCCAATGTCATTTTCTACTGTAGACCTTGGCAAGGGCCTCTGAATTCTACCTAGTCGTTTTGTTGATGTTGAATTGGCAGGTAAAACGTTACGTTTTGTTGATATTGAACTTCCACCACTTGTCGATGCCTCAATCTTTGGCGTGTCTTCTTCCATGTCAGACAATATAGGATT
>JAULBU010016112.1:0-21022 GCA_032358235.1 Odonthalia washingtoniensis | reverse complement strand
TGAACATGGTACTGAACATGGTACTGAACATGGTACTGAACATGGTACTGAACATGGTACTGAACATGGTACTGAACATGGTACTGAACATGGTACTGAACTTAGTAATGACTCAAATGGAAGTAATATTCATGAACGTCGTTACCCTGTACGAGACCGATTTGCACCAGAACGGTATGAAGCCAACGTAGCGAGGAGGGGAGTACATGATGAAGATATGCCTTCGCTACGTATGGCAATGGAATATGACGAGGCGGATAAGTGGAACAGTGCAATCCAATCAGAGCTGGCCTCTTTAAAGAAAACAGGAACATGGGAAATAGTGGACAAACCGAATGATTCCAAAATCATTAATTGCAAGTGGGTCCCTAGAAAGAAGCGTACAGCTGAAGGAAAAGTATATCGCTTTAAAGCCCGACTTGTGATCTGTGGAAACCAGTATGATGTCCCGATTCTGCATAATTTTTCTCCTATTGTTTGCTTTACTGTTGTTCGCCTTATGCTTGCAATAGCATCTCAAAATCGATGGAAGATCCATCAAATCGACTACAGTAACGCGTTCTTGCAGGGCAAGCTGGACAGAGAGGTATATATGTCTGTCCCAACGATGTTGGATGGAATTGAAACTGGAAAAATATGTCTTCTTCGAAAAAGTCTATATGGACTACTGGAGGCACCTCGCATTTGGTACGATCTTGTAGCCAAGGATCTGAAGGCAATTGGACTGCAGGCAATGAAATCTGCACCATTTGTATTTTGTGCAGATGGAGTAATTGTCCTTTCCTATGTTGATGACTTATTATTCATTGCAAAAGACGACATTACGCTGACGTCCATTAAAACCAGGCTATCAGAACTACTTCCGGCGAATTACATGGGCCAGGTAGTTCACTTTCTGGGAATGAAACTTATTCATGGTAAAGGATACATTACGTTGGTACAAAGCAAGTACTCGGATGCTCTTGTACGCAACATGGGACTATCTGAATTTTATGGGTTTATGCTACCCTGCGATCCCACTGTCGACTTAAGCAGTAATGGCAAGGAGGCTGCTGACAAAGACTTTCAATACAGGAGTGTAATTGGCAGTCTGTTGTATATTGCAATACATACTCGGCCGGACATCGCTGTTGCGACAAGCATGCTTGCGCGGCACGTGGAAACCCCCTCTATGAAACATCAGCAAGATGCTGTGAAGGTGGTGAAATATCTTAAAACCACATCTCAACTTGGACTAAAATTATGTGCCAGCGTCGGAAACCAACTGTGTTCATATTTTGATGCAAATTGGGCTGGTGAACCTGGAGATGGACGCAGATCTATATCTGGCATTGTAATATTATACGGAAGTGCTGCAGTATACTTTACAACGGCCCTGAAGAAAGGAGTGACATTGAGCAGCACAGAGGCGGAGTATGTCGCACTGTCTGAAGCAACGAAAGTGATTGTATGGCTCCGTGGTGTCCTGGAAGAGATGGGTATAGTGCAAGATATAACTATTGTGCATGAAGACAATGCTGGGACATTTAAATGGAGTAGTGCACATGTTGCAGAAGATTTTCGTCGGAGCAAACATGTTGATATGCGGTATCATCACGTACGGGAAGACGTACGAGGAAAAAGAATAGTGTTGAAGAAAGTGTCAACCTGTGATATGATTGCGGATTTTTTTGACGAAACCACTACAAAGTAATGGGTTAAGAAAGGCATCGAAGAAAATTCAAGTTGGAAACCAAGATGGCGAGGAGGCGTGTTTAGAAATGCGCCAACGTGGAGAGAAACGTAATGTTGGGATGACAAACAACGCCGAAGGCGGAACCCCGCGGCAGCAGGAAAAATGTGTTGTGCTTACAGTTTTTTTAATTGCTTAAAGTGTTCTGAATGTACTGTAAGATATCGCTGTATATTGAATTGATTGATTCTACTGTACTAAGTTTATGTTGATTGAATTGACACTAGTGAACTCCACAGTGAGACGTAGCTAGATGTAAAATGTCTATAAATAGGATAACAATAAATTGTTGACGAAAATAAATAAACACAGTTACCGTTTTCCGTACGACTTTCAACATTCATTGGTAGAATGAACTACAGCCACTGGTAGTAAAGAGTAAAAAATGTCGGTGAATAAATTGGTCCCTATTACCAAATTTACCTACCCATATTCTAATTCTTCCAAGAATGTGACATCGACCCATATCGCTCTAGATGTGCCATTACATAATAATAGCAACGAAACATTCTTCTCCAATACAACGTATTAAACATACTCGAAAGGCGTTTAGGCTGATTACAAACGACATGCCATGTCACACAAATACAATAAGGAGAAGACATTGCACACTATTCGACATGCAACAATTGGAAGCGGTTTTCGGTATCACACGGACATATCAGATGCCATTATGAAGGAACTGACGTGGAAATAGTGTACAGCAATGGACCCGACTGTGCGCTTCCTGAAGTTCAACGTCCCTTGGAACATTCCTAACAGATCACTGATGTAACAGTTACAGCGAATCATTTGATAACGTTATCAGAAGAGATTATAATTGACACTGTATGTAAGAAAATCTGGATGGTTCGAGAAGATACCTTTAGTACAGATGTTGTTCGAAACATCATAAATAATTAGAAGAAATGCATCTCAATTGCGGACAGAACAGTGGATCGGACTTTAAACCATACAATTCTGCATCAGACGACAACAGAAACTATTTCCAATACAAGAAAGACGTCATTGATGCGTTATGTACACAAATGAATGTCGCTTGTGTCACAGATGTGATATTTTTGACCTTGTTTCAACGATGTTTACCGTGCCTATATCTCACATCATCTGTACTCCGAATTATTTGCAGTTGTACATGTCCATAAGAAACCATGTAATGAAAAGTGACAAGTCTTCAATTGAGTGGAATCAAATTAGAGACATGTCACCAAATTCCTTCCTTGGAATGTTACAGATATATACCGATAAGGCAGAAACAATTTTGAAGTTCCAATACTTAGTCGGTTATCACATCCATGTCACAACTTAGTATTTTAGTACAATTCAGATGTTTTCTTATGGCCAATGCATATACTTTAGTTGTCTTCCTTTGAGTTGCCTTACAAAAATCAGAGTCATAGCAAGTAATAGAGTACAACTGCGGAAATATTGGTACAGACAGTGATGCCATTATTGTGATTGACGATCACGTTCCACTGACCTCTTCGGTGTGTGGTCGAGATTTTAAAATGGTTTCGTTGTATGAGTAAATGACAACGGTTATTTCACTGTTAATTTAAAATGAAATCAAACATTTTACGGTATGTACAAACAAGAAAATGAAATATATTTTCTTTCCTGTCATATCTCATAGTGCACTACTGCTGTGACATACTAAAAAGAAAATACATGTATGGTGTTCGACATAACTTTACTGCAACACGTCCATCCGTCAGATTCTTAGGAACTTCAAACAATTTCAAGACAAGTCCAATATCTGCATCATCACATCCCAGAACCGTCCGGTATATACGAACCACAAGGGATGCGGTTACAAATTTGTTGAAATCAGCAAAGACAGCGTCGTTAAGAGCACAGAAGAATTGTTTACGTCTTGAAGCACAACAAATTTTGCAGGACGTTGCTGTTGCACAATGAGTCCCACTTCTGGAGAATCTGGTGAAGAAACATCTCCACCAACTTCTTCTAGATTTGTTCTCAATGTTCACATATAAACCATTGCATAACCTTCATCTCGGTACTTCTAAAGGAATCAAAACTTGTTTCATCATTTATCTGTCAAGTCCATTCTTAACAATTAAATGCATGAAAAAACTGAAGAACGGGAACACTTTCAGAAACAGCTCGTGGCGTTGTTATGGGCTTGAAATTAACATCTTGCAGCAATTGAAAACCATTTCGGTGCACCCGGTTTCCATGTTGACTTTTCAACAAAGTATAAATCCGAGAATCTGAACGGATTCTTTCTGAGTAATTCAATTCGAGAAACGTCGGAGGAAATTATTACAAATGTTTAGATATGGTTTTCATTTTCGTGGCAGGATATATCGATAGAGGCACCGGTTACCAGGATGATTCTCCTTTGGCAAACATTTGCACAAATTACACAACATTAATGCAAGATTTTCTATACGACAGTATTTCCCTAGGAAGGTCACAGGATCAGATAGCTGACATCGAGGACATAATTTCTATTCTTAAATTGCAATGGATAGAAACATTTCCGAAACCTTGCGATACAGGAATCCACACATTGGATTTCCATTTACTAGGCCACGTAGTAGAAGACCTCTCTAGGTTTTGAAATGAAAACATTATTAATGAATCACCTTATGAGCACTTAAATACATTTTCCAAACATTCATATCGGTCTACTTCCAAAAGGATGGAAACAAGAATGTATGTAACAGTGAAAAATATGGGACAAACAATTTCAACTATACGTCGTAGTTCAACACATGCTTCGTTTCTAAAACAAAGTTCCATCCTGATAGCTGTAACTCATTTGACAAGGACGACTACAACAGCAAAAGGTAAAACCCACCTATCACAATATATGGTACGGGACGGTGTATCTAATTCGTTACAACATATTCATGTCACAAAACTAAGAATAGGACTGTGCAAAAAATTCATTGCGCGAATTCTCACTACAATATTGGGAAACGTACCCCTTAACATTCAGACAGTATTCACGGATCTCGTTCAGGACTACTTCCGAAACCACGGTCTGTTGCTTACAAACTTCAAAATGTCTCTAAAGTTATACATAGGTTCAAACAACATGTAAAGGATATGATAGTAGATTTGTACACTTTTCAGTCAAAACACTACTACAGTATGGCTTTGGTAGACACTGTATGCCATGTCGACACCATGTGGATTTCGAATTTTTGCCGAAAATCAATTAACTGATTTTCCGCAAAATCACAATCACCATATGTAGTGGAAATTTCATAATTTCGGTACCATATTTCCTTTCATCCAAGATACAACTTGTACTTGAAACGAATAGGACGTAAAAAGTCTTTAAAAATAAGACTTTAAAAATAGCTGCTTCTAATAAATTCTACTACTCCTCATGTTACCACTCAATTATTTTACCATACTGTGTGTATGTAAATAATCACTGATCAGTTGCATAATCAGAATATGGTTACTAGTATGGAGGAAATGACTTTACAACCATGTGTTTGGATCATTTATAACAGCATGGTAATAATGTGAGCCATAAGTAGTCTAGTTCTAGAGCTGTCCGTTCTTCATTAAAAATCATAGTATACCAGTTTTTATATAGGCTACTACTTTACAAATTGAACGCTCTCAACAAAACAAACAGTACAAGTTGTAATATCGGAAACAATTACTAAGAAATTGACTGTAGTAGTGATCATTTCAAAACTAATTGAACGTAATTAACTTTATACAACATGTTACCTCTAGTATATGAGGATATACTAACAAATAAAAACAAAACAGGGAGAACATCAAAAAAAATTGAATAATTTTTCACATTTCAACAGCACCACTTTCATACATTTCATTGAACTATTCACTTCCTTCTCGACAATTCCTCAAAATTTCAGACGTAATTCTTTACATTATCCATCTAACGGTACTTTCTTTTCGAATCATCTCGCATCAAAATCATCGTCACAGGTGATGTTTATAACTTCCTCTAACTCCTTCCTAGCAACACAACATTCTAACATACCTAAATATATAGCCAACGACTTGTTGAAATTCCTGTTGCATTATCCGGTTAAAATATATAGCTGCGTTATAACAGGACAAGAGCTTTGTAAACAGGTACATATGTTATTCTCTATTAAAAAATACCACATGACACAATAATTACATAAATGCCGGAAATTTATTTCGTATACATTGCTCATATATTTCAGAGCCAGTATCATACATCATTATGTTTCCATTTTTTGCATGTCATGCATCTGTATCCACATTCCGAGTTTCGAGGCCACATTAATTGTGGTGTATTCGGAGAGATTTGGAGGACACCACGCCATTTAGTTGATATACTACACATGACAAAACCGTTAAGTCCACATTTATTGTTTTATAGTTTTATTTTCGGATTTTGTACTTTCCTTATTCTTTTCTGTTGTATGTTTACTTGATTTTATGTTTAAAAATAATATTGGAAGTTTTAATGGCAGTAGTATTTTTTCGATTTCTCAAAATTTTTCAGATATGCCGTTGCCATAATTCAGTGCGAGAAATGACCGTTGTGTGCATTTTTCAGTTTTTGAAATTTCAACTACTCAGCAATTTATTTGCCGATTTCCTACAATTATATTACCTACTTTTCCCCATGAGCACCAATTCCTTCAACAAGTCACAGATATAAGCGATCAACTTGAAATGATGATCCAAACACGATGACATTTCACTCATTCTGGATATTCAACAACGATTAGTACATGGCAGCTCCTATCCGGCGAACTTATTGCATGTTTCAACATTTTAACACAAGTAAGTATTCATTAAGTATTAATTCATTCAAACATTTTAGTATAACCCCATTTATAATTGGTAACCTTCCTTGACCTTCCCTTCTTCTTCTGATTTTCGTTTACATGTTACTTCTTTTCTTCTACTACCCTGATTCTGGTAAATATGTTTGTTTTCATTCCTCTTCCGCTTATGGTGTCATACTCTAATTCCCATTTAATGATCTTTTCATATTCAATTTACTAACTTCAGTTCTATTCTTTCTATTTCTATTTATTAATGTCATCTTTAGTTGTCTGCAGATCAATATAGTTTATCTGTTCACAGTGAACTAATGGATATGAAACCAAAAACTTTTGATTTATATATATCATATTTACAAGATAACGTAATATATACTTATTGGATGCGTTTCTTGATGGTTGCTTCTGGTGTTTCCATTCTTTTTTTAATACATAGTTTTTACTTTCTTTCAATTTTCCTTGTTCCATACAATTTGACATAGCTTGGTTGCATAAATATCGTATAGCATGATATATTTATATGTACTTATTGGATTAGTTTTGTGATGATTCTTATGTTGGTTCTTATTCTTCTTTTACTAGCTAGTTTCTGCTTCTTTTTAATTCACCCTGTTTCATACAATTTGTCATAGCTCCATCTCTATCACGTTTTTTAATATTATTTTTCTTTTTTATTGCGCTTTTCTCTTATATTTATCGAATTTTTTGATTTGATAGCGCATGATATCACAAATATTTCAAATATTATATCGAATATACTATAATTGGTATCCATGTATCGTAATGTATATTTCTATTATTCTATATATCATTCCCATATTCCGTAATATCATTCCTACATATCACAGATATATACGTCATAAAACTAAGTAACCATACACTTTCTCATTCATGAAATTAGTGAGAAATGAATGAACCATTGACGATTGCATACGGAATATGAATGAATTAACGTAGTCTACATACACTTAAACATTCAACAGATGACTGGAACAGTTAATGTGAAAACTACATGTTTCGCAGTATTATATGAATTATTAGTTCATCGTCTTATGCACAATGTGTAGTTACGAGTCTAGATTACATACACAACAATCTCCTCTGTATGAAAGAAAATTTTAATTATACATTGGTGTAATGTTTCAAACAATGAATGTTGGCCCGGACTATTTATTCCATGTATTCTCCACCGTCCGTAAGTAAATTTTCATTCCTCATAAATTAAAACATACAGTATAAGTATGCCAATAATAATGCCCCATACATTTCATCTTCAAATTGTGTAGATTTCTCATTTTGTTACCATCCGTAGCCGTGCAAACACTGTAGTTTCCTGTATGTATCCTTCATGGACCCCCAAAATTTGCATGGCCTAGTACACGTCACCTCCACTATAACACTACGCCACTTGAATGTAGTCATTCAGTTCCGGGAACCCAGACAATAGAGACAGAAAGAGCGACGAAAAGTTTAAAGGGGAGGTTCGCAAGTGGGAAAATATAATAAAGGACACGTTGTGAGTAACAGGTGTTTTAGGTATGTTGCTGTTAGAAAGGAGACCATAATATGCAATTACAACATTATGTACAAACCTTGTAGCACCAGTTTATTTTGGAACTGAGGATTCTGTGATATATCTGACAAAAATCTCGGTTGAGATATTTCTAGAACAAAACATGTCAAGCATGTAGCAAAGGGTTCATCTGTGCCTTTTTGGAAAAAAATATAAATGATATTATTTTCGGAAAACATTACTCACGATGGAAGTCATAACTAAGCTGTCATAATCGCATTTTTCTACAGCAACAAATATGCAGTATTATTTCAGGTGATGACTCAATCGTGGAGCGAATTCTATGGAAAACCATTCAATACCTTAATACGAGGGTTTGATCGGTGCTATAGGTCAAGACTATGACGTAGTAGCAGAGATGGATCAAACTACGGCATGTCGCCACGACATGCAATCGTTCGAGCCATCACTATTACTAACACGGTGTTAGACAAGACCAGAAAGAGACAACTGTATAAAGTGAGGAAGGTGCAGCTAGAAGCAATGTACTTATCAACGACAATTAATAGTCAGAAGACGATGTACTGGAATGGGAGAGACGCTTCATCGTGTTGCGATTCAAGAAATGTATATCGCGTCGTTCAATAAGACGGTTATTCATCCTACGCCAATACATCTGTCTCATGACAGAATTTTTAAAGACAGTTAATGTTACTGTTTCACGCTATTGCGGATATGGGTTGTTATGATTAATCTTTTTAACGCATTGATTAATGATAATATGTTCCTTCGTTTGATTTTCTCTCCCCTACTTTTGCGCGTTGTTTATATGGCATTTGAAATGCACACATACTCTGACATATGGTAGGGGTGGACTTATATTTTTATCGTTCTATTCCTATTTTATTCATGTAATACTAACACAGCAAGTCATGAGGAAGGTAAGAGGCACACGTTCTCTAGCTCGTATCGTCTGTTGTATATCAGAAGTAGTGATAGGTTTTATCACCAATACACAATGGCATGGTAATACACATTGTGTAGTACCATGTAATTGTTCGGTGGTGATAAATAAACTGACAGTGTAGAATTACAATTTCATTATGTCTATATTTTTAAAATCGTCTAGTTTTAAAATGTGTGGAAATCCGTTGTCGAGGACGAATGTAAATTTATTACAAGGATCTTGTCACAATAATGTGAATGGCCTCATAGGAAAACAGAAATTGTTCTGGTATGGGTCACGCGTCTTTATTTCGAAAAGGATACTTCCGACAATTGCAGGTGACGATTATGAATCTAGCGAAAGTTGATTTTTATCCATGGTTTGCAGATAACGTCGATAATTTTCAATATGTAAACGACAATTCATATTGTCAATACGCATGAAACAAAAAATGGTGAACGAAACATGAAAACAGACTTATTCTTTACGGGGTAGCCGGTATCGACTACAACACGAATCCATTTCAGTTCCCTTAGTATCATTATTAATAAATCTCGAAATCCTGATCTATACAATCTGATCCATTAAATAGGCAAAATTGATCATGGTACTTAGCGTGCCATACTAGTGGTATTATCACTGTGAAATTAATGAATTCCTACAAGGCATGTATGTAGATAAATATTCAATGGGTATCAACGGCGTCGCCTTTTACAACTGTCCAATTGACCATTTGACTATGAAAAATAGTGAAAATACATACGTTTTCTTCTGATAGTACATCAACAATACGGATATGAAACGACATTCATTGATACAAAAAGTTATTGGAGTTATATTGAAAAAACTTTACCTTATAATCTGAACAATAGACGTATATGATTTTACATTTCTAATATTCCAACGGCAACACATATGAAAATTAGTATTAGTAACAATTACCATGTAAACAAAAAAATGAACATTTACATTTTAATTTTATAATTTTCTATCACATCAATGATAGAAAATGGCAGGATCTGTATTGATACTTGATTTTCATAATAAGTTCGAACAACGTATGCAAATTTACAATTCGGATTTTTCGACGACGACACATATGACATTTAGTATTATGAACATTTACCATATGGAAATAATCAATATACTAACATTTACATTTACATTATATATATTCCAATCCATCAATGATTAAAGTCATAGATCGTTAAAATTGTGTTTTGAAACAAAACATTGGGTAGAAATGTAGTTCAGAAACTAAAACATTGGCAAAAAATAAAATTTGAATTCAAAATCGTCTGTGTTTCCAGAAATGAATCCCAACTTCCAAGATGTGAAACGGCGTGTATGTCTACGGGAACAATTCATACTTTATGGCCATATGAGAGTTGGCATTGAGACATTCGTAGGTTGGCCCTTCAAAAATCGTGGTTTTTCCCTCATCGATCGCTGACATGTAATGTTATGTGGGGTAATATCCGTCATTTCATGATTAAATTCAAATGGCGTATTGAAATACACAATAAAAAGAATAGTTCGGATTGATGAATGCAAATTCGGATTACGTACATGCTTGGTAGATAGTACACATTGAAAAACTTTTCCGTGTTTTGGCACTTGCTACTATCGCAACGATATATTCCTACACAGGATGATAAAGTAGAAGATTACAGAATATTCTATCTTCCCCGATATTTGTACGAAACATAAAACAATGGATAATATATTTAATTGGCATAATGTAACATGTAATAATATGATGTTATTCTCAGAATGACAGGCTTTCATTGTACATGATGTTATATTCTCGGCATATAACATACATATTATTATCGTTGCCATGACAGGCTTCATCTGTGTTTCCGGGAATGAATGCCTACTTCCAAGCGGTGAAAGTGTACAGATGTTCCAGGGAACCATTCATTTATTTTACCGATATGAACGTCCGCATTGAGCCATTCGTAGAATGGACGTTCAAACATCGTAGGTTTTCCCTGGGCATTCATATTGTCAAAACTGTAAACTTTATGAACGCCAGGCATTTAGTGTTTTGTAGTTACGTGCAGTTGCGACAATCAATTATAAGAAATAATGCTGGCCTCAATTTTGGTCATTGCTGTCACCGCTTTTGAATCCAATTTTATGAAGACAGTGATTACAGTAGTGCATGTATGGCTTCCAGTAATACCAAAATATCAGAGATGAATGCAGGAAAGCCACCAGCAATGCAATTACTGTACGTCATGAATTCTTACATTGAAGAGGTGAAGTTGACAACGATTAAAACGCGCCACGGACATTACCACGGAGCCTTAACTACAGCGTTCACGGATGGATTCTATTTTGCCTCACTGTCGATGGTCCTACTATTTCAACGACGACTTTCGCGTTCAACAACCTTCTGAAGACCTGTACATTATCTTTCCCGAAAAATGAGAAACGTTACTTATATTTCTATCTTTATTTGACCGTGTTTGTGGACATGTCAGACAAAATCATCGATCTTTCCCATCTTAATTACGTATCACGAATGTTTGATCTTTGATTGAAGCTACCATTGGTTTACTGTCTTCGCAAAGTATTGACTCTATGGATGTTCCTAAAGATCTGTCGGAAGAGGGTAATGTGGGAGAGAAAAAGACTTTAATTGTATCATAATTTGATGGATTTTCTTTTCAACTTGTCATATTTGAGGGCGTAGTAGCTGTTTTTGAAACGGAGAACCACAGTATCGCATTTTCACGTGCGACTGATGGTTCTAAAAAGGCATGGTGCGATCTCGTTTCTCTGGTGGTGATGGACCTAACAGCTCCCTTACAAGAACACGTATCGATTTTGAACTATGATAGACTTCCTCTTCATACCCCTAGATCGCTTGATGGATCTTGACTGGTTCCGTAGTCGTATGGATGGTAATTGATGTTTGCAAATGGTACCAACGATCCGTATCAACTAACGGCGTCTTTTGAAATAATTCGTATGTTATATTTGTACAAGTTTTCAGAGGTTTCAAACAATTATACTTCTGCGTTTATGAATATTGTACTACCCGCAGAGTCATCAATCATTGAGGAGACGAAGGCATAATTTACTGAATAAGTAGGATTGATGTCCTCAGATACATATACTTCGATTTTGTCGAAGTTATATGAATCAATTAATTTTCTATGGTTATTATTCCGGATTCTGCGACAGTCCTCTTGTTTGTCGTAATCTCTGACTTTCAAGATTGTTGAGCTTCATATCGACAATACCAAGGAGTTAAAAGATATGAAATGATTTGCCAACTTCGATGTGGTGTAATGTGCCGTTCAATACATACTTGTCAACAATGGAGGTGAATTCAGTAACGCAATAACCTCATCAGTTTTTCTGGTAGATTTCTCGACAGGAATGTACTTTCAACCGAGCAGATGTTCCGAGTCCGTTTCAAAAATACCAGACGAATGGTATACCTTACCAGTATGAAGTTTACGAGCCCACGTCGCGTAAATCTCATTGAGGCGCAATATACAGTGTTATTCTTAGTTCTCACAGCAAATTTTTGGGACTCTATTTCTTCATATAACGAATTAAGTGGAAGATGCCATCTTACGATACAGTGTATCGTCATCCGGGAAATAATCTTCGTCATATTTATTGAGTTCTCCTCCTGGAAAAGCCGGTCTTTAAAGTACAGAAAACGTCTCAGTTACAAATTAAAAGATAGGAAATCATCTCCCCTCATTAACTGTAGCCTTATACAAACTTCAATTCGGAATGGCCGCAGGATTATTGCCAAATTTGACGTACTTGGCTGTACCGGTATGGCCATTCCTGAAAACTTGAAAGAGTCCAGTGAGGTACAGAATGTATTCCTAGCTGTGGATGGTTTGCAAGTAGAGAATCGAACTGAAAAGAAGAGATACTAAATTATAAATAAACTTTGTTTACCAAAACCATTTCGGATTCTTTCCATTTCGCGATGAATTTCAAACGTTTTCGGAAGAAAATATGTAAATGTTTTCGACAAAATTATGACAAAATTTAGAGTGCTCTTTCTTGCTGTTTCCCAATAAAGGTTTGGTAAATTATGCGACACGGGCTCGAAAACACCAAACTGTTTTTGGAAAAAATGAAATGGTTCCAAATATGTCCAAAATAATATTAAATTAAATAAATGTAACATGTAGTACACTTTAACGTCGTTTATACATCACATTATTGTACTCCTGTGATAGTGTAGTAATTATTAAAAAATTCGGAAATTATCAAAACTTTATTGACAGGATTCCCGAAAACTTCACTTCACTAACATCTGGGAGATTCCTCATTGTATCTCATGCTCCGCATAGCTATTTCTAGATTATACCTAGATAACTCCACCTACCACTACATGTGTCATACATACTTCTCGATTCTGCCTCGATAGTATAGTTGACCATTACGCGTGCCCCGGCTTCAAAGGACCACTTCATCTTTGCTACTAGCATCGGAATTCAGTCACGCTACATTGCACCACAAGGTGCTATTAATTATACTATTTCTACTACATCTGCAGCTACTGTACTACTCATATTAAAATTAATTAGCCCAACTGCAACTTTCCTACCCCGTGGCTGAGAACTCAATCCCTATATATTAAATTATGCAGAAACTATTTCTCATACTGAAAAAATAGTTAAAATTTTGAAGTTGTCTATTTAGATGAAGGATCACAGGAGCGTGCGGTGATGCGTGTTCTACAAACTTATTTTTTTGAAAATTTAATTAAAATATCGAATGTTAATGCTACAGATATATGTCGAAAAATACATCAATTATTTATCCCCCAATGGTCTCAAAGTACATTTAGTTAGGTTTAAAAGAAAATTTATAAATTTATTAAAATATTGAATAACTGTGTTCAATCATCAACTTGCTCACATTTGCTACAGCGTGGAAACAGCAAGATTGTAAGCGAAGATCATGTCTGAATACAGTTCTTGAAACAGAGAAGTGCTTTAATCTTGAATTAACTACTTCGTGTCGGGCAGGAATAGTAGATGGTACTGTTCCATCAATACCAGGCACGTTGTATACCAAACTTTTGTTCTTGTAACCTCTGTCACACAAATCACAAATTTGTTGGCATATTATTTTGTCAACAAATGCTTTTTAAAAATCTTTAGGTTAGGGTTCCCCTCACAAGTAAATGGGCCATTGACCCATCCAATAATTTCATCGCCAATTGACACGGCTATCTCATACCTGCCACCAGGGCCGTGAAATTTATGACAGAATCATGATCGACTGAATTGATTTGGTTCAATAACTCTGCAATCTGTAGCATATACAGATACGTACACATTATCAATTAGCGCATTATGTACTCTATTGGTCCAATCAAGCTAAAATCAAATCAAATTAATAAATAAATTACATAAACCTAAATATGAAAATAACAGCTGAATAACGTACGGTTTTGATAATAGAAATATGTTCAATAAACAACCAGGCCCACTTTCTAAAAGTTTTAGGATTTGTCCCAGGTAACCCACAACGAACAGTTTCCGTACTGTATACCTTCTAGAATAGTGGTCCCCATAATTAATGTTTTGGCTCAGCATCTACTGGGAACTGAATTTGGGATATGAGAAAATCTCAAAGTAAAGAACAAACTTCAGGGAAAGTTCCAAACATGCCACGATACGTGCGAATATTAAATTTGTTTGAACATTTTTTAAAGCGAGGAAAACTTTGAAAAATAGAACGAATGCATCGGAAATAGCTGCGGTATGGGTCATATTTTTTGATAAATTGAGAATTTTTGAAATTTTTTGTTGGTAAGGAAAAGATGACATTGAACAGACATCTAAAAATATGCAAAACATATGATTATTTCTTATCTATATGTATATGATCCATAAGTTATCGCACTATAACTTCCTGTTCAAATTTTGTATGATGATTAAATTTAAATATAAACAAGTCACCGAAATGACGAAAAAGTGATTTGAATGGACAAGAGCAAAAATTATGCCAGTCTTTAGTGACAAAATTTTGCTCGAAACGGCCCTTTTGGCATAACTTATGATTTTCGTATTGCAATAAGTTTTATGCATTATTTATCTTTATTTTTAACTGTTTCGTATTCAGAGACATCTGTGTATTTTCAATCTATATTTGGAAAAAAATTAAAAATGTGACCGCAATTGTAAACTTATGAATATTTGAACTTGTAGATAAATCATAATTTTGGCTCAATTTAGACAAAACGTTACTTCGTTTTTATAATTGATTCTAACTCGCGGTAAAACAGTTTTATGGAACCTCACTTTCTTGCTATTTAAATAAGAATGATTTAATCAAAAACTTATTGTTTGTATCTCTCATAACAACTACCTTGGTATCTAAACCTTCATCATGTCTCAACTTTTGACGAAAAACTCAAGAGCAGTACAGATTTTTCGTGAGAAACTGGAAAATGGGGATCTCAGCAAAAAAGAGGCCCCAAAACTTTTTGGAGGATAGATCCTCTTTTTCAGGTACATTTCCTTAACGCGTTTCGTACCTGCTACAATGGTTTGAAGTCTGGAATTTGTGCAGAAGATGGTGGGTTTTTGTTCCATTTTGTTTTATTTTATTAACATTAATTACACTTGTATGTCTTACAGTTACTTTCTTTTTTTAGACGATTTAATGGATCTAAATAGAAAATGAAGTTGAGTAGACAGTAGCGGTACACCCAAACGACAAAAGTTAGAAGACACAGAACTAATCGAAAAATCACCTGTTTCCGGTCCATTAATCCAAAAAGATTATACGTTTGTACCTCTTTCCTTGATGTCGGAATGGCAAGAGCCCCGAACGAAAACTCGGTGTTTATCCGTTTCAATTGTTATGCCGTCTGGTATTGTCCCAGGTGGTTTTAAAATTTTGGTAGTGGATGATGAGGACTGTCTTGAATTATTCATGTAGTGACCCGTACCACTAACTGATATTTCCACCATGCACAAAAAGTGGCTTCTGGACGATTTGGACCCTATTTCAGATGTACACCTCAAGGTTTTGAGGTTCAAGAGATCACTAAAGGATCTACGGGTCATGTGCAGAGAAACTATAAGCTCCACATCACAAATGAGTCTACCCATTACGGTACAATCCCATATTGATAGTAAGTACAATATTGGTTGGCGCGACGATTCAACAAGAATTCTGTATGTCGATTTTAAAGGTAAAGTAGATGATTACGCAACTGTGAATGACAATACGTCTTTTGAAATAGGTTAATTTCCTTAATTTTCTTAATTTTGTCTTTCAAAATCTTTAAATTACTTTAATTTTAAGAACTTAAGAGTTGGACCTGAAGAGAAAAATTTAATTGTGTTCTGTCAAAATTACGATTTACCGCACACTCCAGTAAAAGAGCTCGGTTATGCAATATCGTTTATGATGGTCAAAATTAAAACTCTGAAATGGAGACAAGAAAATTGCAGAGTATGTAAATGAGAAATTGAAGTATTGCAAAATCGTCTTAGAATAAATAAATAAAAACTGAAGTGGTGGGCTCCTGATTGGAAGAATAATACCCATGATGAAAATGGCGAACATTTTCATCGTTTGTGGTGAACAGCTCATCTCAACTTAATGTGGAATTGGAGTAGTTGAAATCCAAGAATAGAAACTTGCAAGAAAACTGCTGATGCTAACAACTGGTGCTGGTGAAAATTAATTGTAATACAGAAAATATTAACACAAGCCCAACTCTGAATTTTCTTTATTGAATTTTGAATATCCGATGTGTAGGTTCGGTTAGTTGTAATGCATAGATGACAGGTAGCCGAAGATGAAATGAAGAAGTTGAAGCAACTGATAGTACGAATATAGTCGTGCGTACATCTTATAGGAAACATTGAGTAAATGGATTATTTCAATGACAGCGTAAATTTCTTTTGTCAAGATTATTATAACAATGATAGCGTGCGTCACATTTGATCGTGAAAAATTGACAATTTATATATTCATATGGACTAATGAATGATAATATTGGACTAAGAAAAGCGTCTAAGAGATGCACGGGAAACGTCCAAGAAATATATGCCTTACCTGAAGCTCATTTTGATCATCTCGAACATGAAATATGCCGCAAAATAAACTGCTTTGTTTATTGAACGCCTTTACTGAGAACATACAACGGCTTATATTTCATCATAAATAGAGCAACTTTACTTCAAAACTGCCCATTGAGGGCTCCTCCCCAGACCCTGCTCATTCTACTGCTGATATTGACATATCCTCTTTCAGTGACGGCATTTCCATTGAAATTACTGTGAGTTGGGTAAGGATATACACAGCACCGGATGTTGTTAAAAACATGGTCGCAATATACATCAGTCTACCTTGAAGTTCTTTATAATTTTACCATCGAAGCCTAAATATAAAGGAAGGACCAGTTGAACTGATACTTCCTTTATCTTTATGTTTCGCTTGAATCCATATTTATACGATAACACTCCAACTCATTAAACATACACTCCACTGTAATGAAAACTATATATGTGTTGAAATTATGTGGTGACTGATTTGCGCTTATTATTTCACCTTATAACGGCACTTTGAGGTTTCAGCCCGGTTTTAATGGCTATCTTCATATATGAAATACACCTTACCTTCATGTATGGTTATTTCTTCCATTTTCTGTTCAGAGTCCAACTGCACATAAATAAATCAATCATGAAAGCGATATTATAAAAGGTTCATAATTTCAAAAAACCATTGATTTCTTGATTTCTTTATATTCAAGAGCATGTTTCTGTTTATGGATTTCTTAGACAATATTTAGAAATTTTTGATCATCAGGAGCAATTCCAATCACTTTCCTAGCAATAAATCCAACGCAGTTTTTCAACGCTCTACTCTTTTCACCGACTGCATTTTGGCATAGTTCCAGTCTATTTTCCAGTAGATTTATTTTGATACTTCCAAAAATCATTATTTCTGTCAACTGTATGAACTGTTCTATCGTATGCTAAAACAGTCGACAGATTTGATGAATGTTTACCGATCTTCACTTCTAGGGCGGTCCATCTGCACGGCGTTACCATTCCATGGAGAAAAATATTTGCATCGTAGGGACTTGTACTATACATATCATAATCATTTTGACTCACATTGAGATTCTGTATGAATTCTGTAAGCATTCTGAAGACAAATAGTTTAGTAGACCGGAATAGATTGAGATACCGCTCGTGGTATATTGAGTTAACTTTTTATAATAAAACAATTAGATAACAGTTGATTTCCACGGATTTCTTGTCGTAAGTATTCATTGGCGTACGCTTCGAACCGTTCTGTCACTTTCATCATATATAATTGACATTCATTCCCCTTCTATGAGTAACATCAACCGAAACAGCACTGAATGTTGTGGAATGGATATGGACAATACGGATCTGAGCTCAACCTCGAATTTTGTCACTTTTGTCATGTTGCATGACATTTTGTCAGGTTGGTCAGAACTTGGTTCCCTCGCTTTCGGAATATCAAGACTCCATACCTCAGATATATTTGATGTATATGAAAAATTTAAAACTTGAAAACCGGTTACCGCAACTAAATTTGCTGTATGAGCTTTTTTGGATGAAATGTTTTTGGCTCTGTGTCCAATAATATATCCTAAAATGAGAATCTCAATAGCTCATTAAATTCAGCGCCTTTCAATTATCTAATTCCCTTTAATTACAGCAGGAGTGTTGAATGAAAAAAATATGGGAAACGTCCGAGGTAAAAGATTCCCAGAATGTTTTACCCAGGCAGAACGGCTTTTTAATCAATCCCCTTTTTTACATCTATCGTCGTACAATTTCCATGGCATTAAAATCAATATCCAACTAATGGCAGCTGCATCAGATAGAAGTGCTCAACGACTCGCTGTTGTAACGATTCCTGAAACAACGCATGTATGTAACTACTCACTTATTGCAAACATTTTGAACAATGCTGAGGTCACTAATGACGATCTTGTCGACTCTGCCTAGTTGAGGAGAGTTCGTGATACCGTTTCACATGTCGAAATAAGAGTTCTTCAAGGAATGGAATCCAGTGTATTGACTTTTTGAAGGTGTTATGCTCACGAGATGTATTTTGTCGTCTGGCTGATTCATTCTAACTGAAAGATTCAGACTTTTAAAAGGAACCTACTTTTACAATGTGGGCAGTTTTCTTATCTGTGGTATTAAAAGGTAATTTCTTCGCATGTGCTTCGTTTTCTGAACTTATGAACATATAGACAAATATGGGAATACCAACGATTTAATGGCTGAAGAGAATTTCATGGGTATGAAAATTGGATTGGAAGCGGTGGTAAAACATGGTTATGACCGAAGATCGTTGAATTTAGACTACGAATATGAAGCGGGAGAATATCTAACCGTAGATATTAATCATGGGGGAATATTTTAATAGATCGATTGGTACCATTCATTCCAAACAATGCATATTTCATGGTCAACAATGATCATTATGAGACACAAGCAAATTAGGGTGCTTGAGGGACACAAAAGAATCCAAAGAAGGGTCGTTACGGACCCTGCCTGATGAGGTATATTTGGCAGATTTACGTTTAATTTCTTCAGCCATTTACAAAGACGTGAAAACAATGCGTTTTTACTTCAGTATTGAGACTTGTGAAACGTTATAAAGACAAACGAAATAATACTTCCTTCATTTTCTGTCACAGAGGCTACTCATCATTTTCCGTCATCAATACTCTTCATTCAGAAAATGTATTCGTATTCTGCACCGCTCGTGATTTCGAATGCCATAATACTATATTCGGTGCTTTCTTTTTCAATGATAGTAAGATCCGGAAGCTTTATTTTTTCCACATATATATAATTCTACAGAACTACTATTTAGTAACATCTACTGGAACAGTTTCAAGTAGGATGCGTAGAACATCGGTTTCAATTAGTGGTCCTGGTTGTGCTGTAGAAATTTCTCCTGAATCAAATTAATGACCTAATAATTTCTATGGGACGTCGTAATGGTGGTGCAGCAGTAACGGGTAGTTATAGTAACATAACTGTCACACCAGTAATAGTAACTGGTGTGACAGTTATGTTTTTATCAAATTTTCAAGAAAGTGAGGATCTTCCAGGATGTAAAATACGAACTGTAGTTGTACAGGACGAACGTACAAAAAAATCAAGAGATGGTTACTATTCTTCTTGCTATGTTTCAGTACTCACAAGAAGTTAAATCACTAGTTCTTCTTGTATTGCAATGCACTCCGGAGAGGAGGAAATGGAGCACTAAAAGGAGTTCGTAACACTTCGTTCCACCTAGCTCATTTTGGTGCCTGAACTCCACCAAAAAGGGGAGAGATCGTATTGTCGCATGTGGCTGTTGATGGATGAGGTGTGTATTGATCTTTGTGCGCTTGTAAAGTGGTGGATGTGAATACGACATGGGCTGAATAGGACAAAGAAACGCGCTTATTCAGTGCGGTTGAGCGGCTCTCGCAAGACAGATTGAGGTCCTATCGTAGCCGAAACGGATTTCCTTGTGGTCGACGAAATACAGGTTTCGGGGTTAGATTCAGACTCGAAGTTTCTTTTCTTTATTAAAATTGAAGAGAAGCACACGCGAAAACTTTTTAAGTGAGCTCCATCTGCCACCTAATGGAAGAGGGGAGCGTACTGTACAAGGCATCGGAGCGGGAGCCACCAGTACAATTTAATGTGTATCAATGTGCTAAATGCACGTGGCGATTGTGAAAAGCCACTGAAAAAATGTGGTCCCACACAAAAAGAAAAAATATGACAAAAGTCACTGAAAAATTCACATATCCAAAAACTAATTTCACCACACAATCCCCTCTTCAAGAGTGAGACACCATGTGTCGGCCCTAAAAATGTTTTGTCCGTCATTACTTCATTCCAATCCTTGAATTGGTCGACCGATTCGAATAATTCGACCGATTTTCTACCTGATCGTGTCTTGTCTTCCCTCCGTCACTTGACGTTCAATGTATGGTTTGGCAGTTCCGTACCAGTGCGTCACTAATCATCATCTCGACCCCAACATGCGTAACA
>JAULBU010016101.1:0-21023 GCA_032358235.1 Odonthalia washingtoniensis | reverse complement strand
CTACCGTTAAAACATTTTGCAGGCAGTGATGTGACGTTTTCTGTGAAATGTGTCACATCCGTGCACCCGGGAACAAGAACCGGATCGGACGCCACGACAGGAGGTGACATCTGAGGAAACGGATAAAAACCGACGCAAGTGAGAAAACCATTGCGTTGCGGGCATAGAATTCTCAATGAGAAGCTGTGATGTACATCAACCAGAGCGGAGGGGTATAATCTCGAGAGACACGCAGAGTGTTTCCTCGGATGGTGAACGGCCGGAAGGTGGGGAGAAGAAAACAATGAGTACGGAGAACGTGGAGTGTGAAGACTGGTGTGGAGAAGGGAAATGCCAATCTGTTGAAGATAAACAACGTGAAAAGAGTCTTAAAGCAATATTTTTCCCATAGTGAGTTGGCACCAATCGACAGTTGGAGCTGTGAACTCGGAAAGGCAACCATTCGTACGTGTGACATCAGAAATGTGGCGTCAAGTCACCGTTACGGAAAACAACAAGCTGAGAACATGGTGACCAATACTGCAGCATTTGACCGTTGGTCAAATAAAACACCAGAAAAATTTGTCTGTAGTGATATCATTCAGAACGGAAGGAAAAAAATCAGGGAAAAGTGCAATGAGCAGGGTGCATGAATTATTAAATCCTGGTTGTGAGTGGCGGAGATTTGATAACAGTGAGGAAGAACAGTTGAATGATAACAATGTGGGTGTTCTCGGCAATGAAGGAGGGAGAACTATTCTGAAGATTAGTGCACATGATGATATAACCCCAATTGGAAACAGTAACGGGGTTGAAACATGAAAAGGCTGGCGGGAACTGGAAGAGTAGCCAATGAAGATATAAGTGCACGCAATGCGGAAGTTCCGACATGGAAAGTATAAGAACGAAGTGGAAAGGGAATTGTTTAAAAGGACGAAGGAGATGGTAGAGACAGAAGGAGGGAGTGCTCGAAGAAAGCTTGACGGTGAGAGTTGTATAAACATAAATTACGCTAGGCCTCTTGCAATTGAGGAAGGATCATTGCAAGAAACGATAGATGAAGCAGTAATAAAAACACGTGTTGGTGAAGGTACCATTATGAAAAGAATAAATAATGAAGTATTAGATGACGACATTGTACGGTCAGCTGTGGACAGGAAAAGAGAACTTGTAGAAAGGGAGTACGAGAGGCGTCGTTATTTCAGTAGTTTGATCGGTGACCGTACAAGTCGGATCGGGGAGAATAATGAGGAAGGAAATGTGAAAAGAATCAAGAAAAGGAATAGTGCCGGGCGGCCGCGAGGGTGGAAGAATAAGAAAATGAAGGTAAACCGGGATAGTGAAGACAAAAGAAAGAGAAGTGGAGCACTGTGGACACCGATAGAGGTATTGTATTTATCCAAAGCATGGGTGGAGGGAACACAGAATCTTGTGCAAAAAGATGAAACTATGTGGATGGGAGTAGAAAACATATGCCTGGCACGGTATGGGTTGACACATTTGAAGAAATCTATACGTGCGAAATGGCCATCTATGTCAGCTGATTGACAGGCGTGGAACGCATTCTACCGGCAGGTACTGTTCATGAACCGAACTGGAAACTTGCAAAAATTTGAACTAGTTAAAATGTGCCATACTTTATTTCAAAGCAGACCACAAGGAGAAAATGACAAAAATCCTGGAATAGGAACAACATTTAAGTGTATAGAGACCACGGAGTTTTTGAACGCTATTCCGAAATTTGGTACAGTCGATGAAACAAGAGGTGTCAATATCGATCGATCCGAGCCATATAGGCCAATAATGAAGTCATTGGAAAGCGCTGTTACATCATACAGGAATTCCAATGACGTTCATGTAGGCGATAGTGTAGGCAATACAGACCACGTTTCAGATATTTCCGGGTCACATAATAATGCTGCACCGATCATGGAAAATGTAAGGGGAACAGGAGTGGTGGCTGAAAACGACGTGGCAGCAACAGGTGATCAGGCCGATGTATCCGGTGGTAACTTCGAAAGAGGTGCATTCACACAACATAGAGGCACACCAACCCAAAATATAGCAGTGGAGCGCATGGTTCCTTGCACAGTGGATGATGTAGAACATATCGAAGCGGAAGATTCCTCCAGCAGAAGACCGCGCGGTATTAAAAGTTTGTAAAAGAAAGAAGTCTATGAACGCAGGTCAGAAACAATTCAAAAACAATGGACGGAGTATGTTTTGAGATGAGGCGCACGAACGATCTTATAAATGCGATTAATGAAATACAACAACGCGCATGTGAGAGAGAAGGTTTATTTATAGCACAACAATTTCTGGAAAAGGGAACTTTGGAATATGAACGAATGGTCCGTAAGTTAACGGAACTTGGGGAGTCTCAAATGAATGGTGATGGTGAATAAATAATAGAAAAAGTATGGAGGATGCCACAAAATTCAATATTTCGTATAAAAATGATAAAGTGTTTTGATAAAGGAATGGTAGTGCAATATTGCTATTTATGTTTCCTACCATCCGTCTGTGAGTTTATTGTGAGCAAAAAGATCTGATTGTAGGCGAAAATGCCCATTATGATCAGTGAAAGCCAGATCTCTCAACATCATTCTGTCTGCCTCATCATTTATATTATGACAACGTCTTGAATTTGCATAATTCATACTATCTCTTAACTGTGAAGCAGATTGTACCATACGTTCCATTTCTGTGGTAATTACTTGCATCACATCCGCACTGGTGATTACATCTACATTACCTTTTGTAAACTGGGACATGCGTATTAGCATATTGTGCAAAATCACACAACAGTTGGATATGCTTATGGTTTCGTTCAGCCCCCATCTTCAGCTCTCCCTACGAAGTATTTCGAATCGAGATTGTGAAACATCAAATAGTCGCTCCTCGTCCTTCCTAACTGACTCCTTCTTAAAGGAGTAATTCTTTTCTATAGGATCCGTAGTATCTGAAATGGGTCGAGCAAACAATGGCCAGCGTGGGTAGATACCATCCCCGAGAAAATAATGCAGTTTATGGTTGTCTGTATTTTCCATTATCTGGTAGTCATCCGTGACTGATATGCAGAAGTAGTCTGAAAAAATGTTCTGAAACAAGGGCGATCTTGTCAATACGTTGAGATCATTGTTCGTTCCAGGGCGGCCAGAAAACCAGGACCAACAATAAATATTATGATCAAACCACCCCTCACACTGGACTGTTGCACTCTTTGAGTCCCGATAATTTAAGTACTGACCTTTGATTGTTGCTGGAAAATTTTTCCAGACGTACTTCATACAATCTACAGCACAGATGCAACCAGGAAAACATACTTCGGTATACTCTTCGACAATTGATTGAAATTCAGATGAAGTTGGAAATCTGTTGAAGAAACGTCCACCATATATTTCAATTATATCTTTGAAGAACTGCCTAAAGTATAACCGTACGGAATCCTCTGACATACAGACAGCATCTTCAAGACTGTCAGTTGACGTTCCTGTGCTTAGAAGGCGTAGTAACGATAGTAATTTAAGGTCTGTGAGAATGCAATTGTACCCAAGTCCAATAATTTGCTGCTTCCAATAATCTGGTTTGTGTCGCAACAGGTCGTCACGAAGTTGGAAATATAGCACACGAAGGATGCAAAAGCGTCACTTAAAAATGATATCAGGAAAGGTATTGTTCCTGTCTATGTAATCTCTCATCCATGTTGATTTTCCTGTACGGTAATTTGGACTCCCTTTGATGCGTCCAGAACGTACAGGTAAGGTGTTCACTATTGCAGTGTCCTTTTTGCTATGTATATCCAAGATAGTCATTACTGCTGTTTTTTGTTTCTTTAAAGCTAACATCAAAGCATGTTGTTCCTCTGTACGGGACTTTTGCTTTTTACACATGAGGTCTTGGATGTTGTACGACATTTCAAGTTAACAGATGATATCGTGAGATGGTTCTTCAATAAAAGAATATGCAGTAGTTATAGTGAGATGGTTCTTGAATAAAATAACAAGTGTCGTTGTCTGTTAGGTATGTCGTCTACTGAATCCTTTGGTATAGCGATTTTAACGAGTAGAGGGAATGAGCGTTGAGTACGAGGACATCATCGGTTTTGGAAAACAAAGAAACTGGCTGACACCGTGCCTTGCTGTAATCCAAAAAAGTCAACCAATGAAATCTGAGTATTACTGGTACAGAAATTGTGTGCGGTTCAAAACTAATTACACGTGTTAAATTTATGACGAAATGTATAAACGACGTCGTCTTTTTTTTCAGATTCCCATTCCGTTTCACCACATGCAATCATCAGCATGGACGAAATTCAGATTTTCATTCCGCTCAACACCATCATCGTTACAACAACAACCAATCTATTCCATCCACCTTAAATGATACATACGGCTATTTAACGTGCACTTACATCGCAAATTCATGTGCCACCAGCTATGCAAGACGTGCAACTTTTGGCTACTTAACGTGCAATTCCATCGCACCATCATGTGCCACCAGCTATGAAATCCGTGCCACTTTTTCACTATCGTGTAGAACAACCTTCTCATCATCATTGACAAGAACGCCATCAGCGTGACAAATCAATCACATATCCATGCAATTGAGATGTCATCGTCTTCTACTGCACCTGCACGACAACAACAACAGCAACTTGTTCATGCAACACCTAATATACCCAATACCCAATACACAGACTCGTATATAATACTCAAGTTCTATCAATAGCATATACATGAAAAGAAGCACAATCTTTATTTTATCCATCGCTTGATGATATTATATATATATTTAAATGTACTCCCCCTCTATATCAAATACAGATCAAGACATATCATCATTATCACTCAACATAAACTGACATCTATGACAATTCACTTATTCGTGCAATTTCTATTTTGATGTCACAAAAATTAGAAACTGTAGATATATCACATTTGTTGAAAATGACATGTACTTGATACTAACACCACAACATCGACTAACACTAACACTAACATTCCAATTTCAATTTCAATTTCTTCTTCTTTACAGATTTATTTTTGAGTGAATGAGTTACACTGCCTTTACTGCATCCTTCAACCATTTTTTAAATTGTTAGTTTATTTAATTTCTGAATGCACCCATTGAATTACGAGTAGTCACACTGGCCTACTATGGTCGACAATTTCAACTTGGCCAAGTGAAATTTTCTTCCAGATCGTATGTTGATGATGTCGACGTCGTCGTCGACGGCAATTCAAAAGGCCATACAGATACAAACAGGAGCCCAACAAAAAAATGCTTGACTGTCTCTAACGACTGACTAGACTAACACTTGAACATGAAATCGGAACAAAGCCCAGTAAGCTCTCTCAAAATGCTTCAGAATCCCATTTCTACGCCCACCGCCCACCGCCTACCGAATACGCTTCTATGCACGTCATTTCCTTCGTTATTTTCGATATTCAAAAATCCAAAGGCTTTCTTTTTTCATTCTGGAATCCTTATTCTTCTTCAAAACTTTTATTTCTATTTTCTCTCTTTCACCTTCACGAAGATTTTTAACAACTGACAATCTAAAACATGGCGCTTCCCCGCCGAAATTGTATGAAGTTTCTACAGCACGTGCCAATATCGCTCCACAAGAGTCTGTATTTTCATCTGGACTCTCGACATGAAGTTTTGCTACCAGTCACGCCGCTCTTGCAGATCGTTCCATCCATTTGTATGCTCGTGCGCTCGATTTTCGGCAAACCCCTTCCTCTGTTTCTCCCTCTACATCAAACCGAATGCTCCTATGCCACTCCAACCAAGAATCACCGGAACTATTGTTGCTTTTGATAGATCCCGTCCAGCCTTCATTGTCATTATTCCACTTCGCCGCATGCCCGTTTCGAAAGCTGAATCTTCAACCCAATGCTCTTTCCTCTCGAACATATACCACTTCGTTATTGGTCGCGGCAAAATACTTGGAACGTCACGAAATGTAGGCCAAGTCTCCGTACAACGTTCCATTTGTTGACATAAACCGACCGCACGTTTTTGGTATTCTACCTCTTCGGAAGAACGAACACATAATGTATCGCATGGCTGTCTTGCGACACATTCATGTGCCACATCACCGGTATGAGCCCATCGCTTTGTCCAGCCCACCTGTCGAGAAACACGCCACGAAGTACAACCTGAATTGTTTGTATTTGGTACATCTTTCATATTCCTGTACCTCAGCCCATCAAATAATTCCCTTTTCTCACATTCCCGTATATACTCCTCAACCGTGTAGGGAGATGAGGCTCTGCGTCTGGCACCGTTACGCTTGAATCGGTACATATTGACCAGATTGGTATGAGTGTAATATGTAATTCTGCTCATGGAGCTACGATACGGTGCGTATACCGTTAGCAACATTGCTGGTTTCATTTTTTCCTCTGGAGCATGATCCGCCGGATATATATCAACAGCTTTCGCTTTTGCAAACCTATCCAACTTACGAATATTATTACCTTCCCCATGCTGTTTGATTTTTGGTATTGGAGGGAATAGAGAATTGGTTACACAACCAATTTCTGACTCCACCTGCTGTAAAACAGCATGTGCTACTCACTCTGATTGTTTTAAAACGCCATGGAAAATTAGAAACGAGGAGAAACAGATTCTATGTAAGTAATTATTGAAGTTAGTCACATGCTACGTCTATCACAGATGGTTTTTGTTCTCATGGTCTTTACTGGTATTTTTTTATCACATTTTACAATACGTCTTCAATGACTTACTTGTTCCAATTATTTTCGTCGGTGTTATATCAGCTCTCACCGTGTCGGTATCGGAGTTCGCGCTACTTTCCTCTTTCATACGGACACATATCTTTTTTTCTGGCTTGTATATCGGTTTATCGTTAACGTCTCGGCCATATTCGATCCATGTTTCTTCTGTGCTACCGCCTTGACTCTTTCTTTTTCGAGCCGTTGCGATTTACGGTTGTATGTTGTAAAATTGATTTTGCACTTACCTATGCGATCGCCATTTCTCTTTCTGTTTTCGGTATGTCTACTTTATTGTTGTTTTCAATTATCTTTTTAAGATGTCCTTTTCGTAACAACAAGTTGTTTCCCCCACACATACGAAATACAACCCTGTGCCCTCAGTCGCGATTCAATAGCATTGTAAAATATATTATAATCATGATATATGTTTTTAAATATGCTCCGTGTTATGCAAGGTCTCACAGTTCTACACTTCGTTTCAATTCTCTCCAATGTTTACAATGATAATGTAATTTTTATAATGACATTGCATGTAATGATGATAAGCGGCCTTTACCTGCATTATTGAGACTGATTAAACTGCATGTCGTCTACTTTCTTTCTTTTTTATGCTCACGTAAATAACAACCTACTCAATTGATCTTACTGCCAAACCACTGCAAAATAAATCCAAATTATGATTCAAAAGGTCGGTCTGCAACATGTACTGATTGGTTTCCTTAGTACGCATATCACTAGTTACCTGCAAACCACGACGTAATTCCCATTCCTGTACAATTATTCCCTGTCGATTTCATTGTAGTAACCGCTTGGTTTCCTCAATTTCCAGTCTTTTTTTCACAGTTTTCATTTCCAAAAGGTCGTCCACTATCACATTCCCCTTTTTGGCCCGGTTTTTATCAAGCTCCTGTTCGTACCTTATCATCATATTATGTATAATTATTGCACCATTTGTGACAGTTGATGACGTTTTTCTGTCTTCATTTCGCAATGAAAAGTACAGGAGTTGTTGATTTCTTCACAAGGTAGTGAAAAATGCTGATATTCTATTCCGTATGGTACGGTACGACTTCTGCAGTCCCCTCCATTTCAAAGGATTGACGTTGCAATCCGATTCCATAAAAATGGGCCACATGGGATAATTTCCTTCTACTAAGAAGAAATATAAATGTCTTACCAAGCTTGACGGCCTCACACAATAGCCTTTCGCATGCCATAGATTTACACCCCCACTGAAAACATCGATAAAAACAGCAGATGCTTTTATTGTGTTTTATTTACCGTTTGGCACAGCATTTACATGGACCACGACCAACAATACAAATCCATATTAACCCACACCTCGACAGTCATCCCCATGTCTGCACATGTACCGTTTTTATTTGGTCCCTATGCATCCTTTCGCTTCTCCGCCATGTCCACACATTCAATAAAACCGGCACATCCGGGAAATCCATTACGGCCAAACTTTTCTTCAATTGTCAACATTTCCTAAAATTTGGTCTCCTATTCAGGAACATGTTTTCGTACCAGTGTGTTAAGAATTGACATAACTTAAAAACATAAATGCGTACCTCGTTCGATTCCGTTACGTCGTCGCCATGTTGCACAGATCTGAAAATTCCTGACTTCATTGCAGAAAGTTCTGTCTTAAGTTTCGTTTCTGTCCGCCTTTCCTTTTCGTTATCTAGACGATGTGATTGGCTCCATACCTCTGCACGGTACTCAACTAATTCCTTTTGCAATCGTCCAAAAAAAGCCTTGCAAATAATAAACATCTCCTTGAATGTCCACCCAGTACAAACGTCATGACTGAAAATAAAGTATAGGCCATCAGTCTGCAAAAAATTATGAAAAGTATGAAGCCCTTTCATCTCAACATACGTCTGTTCATCCTCTTCTGTCTCTTTTCCAATTTCTTTCCCGAGTTCGGCGAGTATTCTGTCTTGTTGACATTGCAATTACCTCACAATTGAAAGTAGTTCCTGTTGCTGCTTTGGTCCTCCCCCCGTTTTCGTACCCTTTTTTCGTATACCACGTCCTGTTCCGCATACTGATATGCAACTAGAGTTATCATTTGGTGTCATTTTTAGGACAATCAGTTCCATTTTCTCTGTTCCAGTGTCCAAGAGGTTTTGTCCTCACCGCAAACTGTAAAAACTTATCTACTGTTACATCACGCTCCATTTCATCGTGATCAGTTCTTCTGCTAGGTACACCCCTGTCACCCAAACAGCAATGATTCTGCTCATCTTACTGTTTGGGCATAAAATACACCTAAACCTCGGTTCAACCCACTGTATTTTTGCTTCATCATCACACCTGTTTTTTGTAAGCTACCTTTCCCATCGTTTTCTTTCCGGATTTCACCTCCCCCTTTGCAATAGTTTCGGTCATAGACATAGCCACAACCATCATTTCTATTGGTGGTATTTGTACTGAACATACAAATTCCGAGGAATCACAAGTGCAATTCGCAAGCTTTAATGTAGTAAAAGCACATTGTATCAGAACCTGTTTACACGTTCCTTCGTCCCGTATTCCTCTTTCTTTACAAATTATATTAATATTTGTATTCACCTCAACTCCTCTAACTGGAGATTCCCTTAAACTGTGTCCTTAATAATATGTAAACAATGTAGTTTGTGGTGTGTCTAAACGTGAGTGAGTTTAATTGTCTATTACAGGCATATTCAACCTTTCCATGAATTGCTTCGATGTATGTAAAGGTAAAATAATAAAGAACTAGCGGACGACGGTGAGAAAGTATATGTGTAGGGATGCTTCATACGTGTGTCAGTGATTGAACAATCCTGTAATCACTGTAAGTATAAATTCCTGTATACCCCTATGTGACCAATTAGGTTAGTGTTAAACTTAACCAAAATACAATGTGCGTAGATATTATATCTCCTTTCCAACTCTCCTGCTTAATCGATAGGCATCTTGATAGTCAACTTGATTAACTTGATATTTTTCTCCAAGAATAACAATATTTCAACCTATGTTCGACTGTTCGAATTCTGATATCATCCATAACCTCCGTTGAGAGGTGCGAGCATGAGTATGAGTCACATATGAACGGTCAGAATGTTAGGGAGTCAGAAAACCGTTATTCTCTGGAACTGTTATTCATTATTCATAACCTCATTTGGAGAGGTGCTAGTACCAATTATGTATATGAATAGTCCATGAATTAGTCGAATGAGTTTGACTCTGACATCATAATAAAAAAAGCTTCGAAAGTATCCAGAATAAAATTCCAGATCATAGCAAGACGTAAAAAACAGAGAACAACAACAAATTACACAACACAATACAACTTGATTTTTATAAAGTAAAATAACAAATTTCTCATTTCCTTGTCAGCGTACGTAGTTAGATGTTATCACATATTTTTTGTCGAGGTCATTGAAAATGTGCTTCAGTAGTGTGTAGAGTTTTGTTAATGGTAGCGGTTTCGTAAGTTTGTCCGCGATTTGTTTTTCTTTTGGTATGTACCTGAGGGTTATCTGCTTTTCTTCGATTTACTCCCATAGATAATGGTATCTAATACAGATGTGCTTCGAGTGTTCGAATTTACCTTCACCCCGAGCTAGCACTAGACACGCCGCGTTGTCTTCGTGCATAATCGTAGGAGCGTCTTGTTTCATTTCCAAAACAAAGAGAAAATTTCTCAGCCATACAACTATTTGGGTGGCAGATTCGGTAGCTGCGTATTCTCACTATGCAGTGCTATGAGTCACAAGAGTTTGTCGCTTTCAGCTCCAGTCTATAATGTGCCTTCCAGGATACGCAATTATACCGGTAGTAGATCGGCGCGTCTTTAAGTCACTGGCCCATGAAGAATCGACTTATACCTCCAATGTTGAACCTATACCATCTCTATCGTGGAGCAGACAGTAACTCTTACTCCCCTTGATTTAACGTAGCAAATCCTTCAAGATTTTTCAATGAATTTCTCTGAGATCAAATACAAACATCGATAGTTCAGATACTGCCAGGGAGAAGTCGGGACGTGTACATATGCTGATATAAAGGAGGTTGCCAATCACTTCCCTGAATGGGGATTGTTTTGGTGCATCGTCTACGTTCTGGAATATGAGGCGCTTAAAGTCAGTATGTGGAGAAAGTGGCACGGTACTGACCTCAGAATTTTTCATGTTGAACCGATATCAGATAGATTCTACGTATTGTATTTGGGTGATTGATATACCATTATGTGTATCAATTATGTCAAGTCCCAACTACCACTTGACTATCCCCATGTCCTTCATCTGAAATTTAGCTTTCAGTACCTCTTTTTCCTTTTGTAGTACGTCGCTGTCATGTGACATAAGTAATATGTCATCGACATAGATAATAATTATGATCTCTATTTTGCCGTTTTTTGTACGAGCATACAGGCAGCGATCTGCACTGCTCGCTTTAATACCAGAAAAATGTCTTAGAAACGTATCTAGCGTCGTGTTCCAAACCCTTGGGCCTGTTTCCATCCGTATAATACTTCCAGCAATTGGGTTGAGTGTCCCACAGGAACTAAGTGCTCGTACCCCGGCGGTGGTAGAACGTAGATGGATTCTTCTAATATTACATTGAGAAATGCCGTTGTGACGTCAATTTGGTGTACCCGTAAGTTAAGTCGTGCTGCCATCGAGAGAAAAAATCGTAGGGTAGTCATCTTGGATACGGGCGCGTGTGTAAGAAACTAGTCTACACCATGCACCTGAATTAATCCTTTGACGACCCATGTCGCCTTATAGCGTACCAGTTTGCCCATTTAGTCCAGTTTTTCACAAAACTCCCACTGTGTGGGTATGACTTTTCTATTTTAAGGTGTTTTCTCAAGTTTGTAAACGCCCAGCTGTTTCAAGCTCTGCATCTCTTTTTCGCATGCTTCCTTCCAATGCACCCCTTTTTCAGTGTCATTTATTGCCTCCCGGTATGTAGTTGGAACTGGACTCTCACGCGCTACGGTTTCAGCGATTAACACATCATCGCTGGCACTGTTACTGTCTACGTTCGACTCCCCTTTACCTTCGTTCTGTGAGATAGGGTTAGTTAACACAGATGATATTTCCTCCTGCTAGCTGGTGACAGTTTTTGTGTCACTCAATGATTTGGATATAGATTGGGGTATCTCCTGCTGAGATGTTACAAGCATTGCAGCAGTGGCGGTTATTATAGATAATGGGATTTTGACATTTATATTGATGTCTGCGGCGTAGTCGTTGTGCGACGACGTTTTCTAGATCTTTACCTTGTTCTTCGACCCGACCGGCCAGCCTCACCTTTTTGGCACGGCGTCCGACATAGGTGCGATTTAAAGTGTTGTTGTTGGAGTTGGGTTGCGTTTCCAGTTTTCATCAGGAGGATCGCTTCCATTTTGGTTCACTTTATCACCAATTTGATGATCAATTTTTGTTTTTCGGTTTTTGATTTTTACACGTGTAACATTCTCATTGGTAGAAATGTAATTATTATTAAAATTTCGAAACTTGTTTATCTCATTTACCACTAAATGATCATCCGGCTCCTCTATGAAGCTAACGTCACGCGTCAATATGATGCTGGATTTGCTTGGGCAGTAAACCTTATAGCATAACGTTCCCTCATCGAGGCCCATCAACATGCCTCTCTCCGCTGTTTTGTCCAACTTCAACCTGTTTCGGAATGGGACGTAGATCAAGGTAGTGAACCCAAATGGCTTGTATAATTTGAGATCCCCACTTCTGTTAAAGAAGCGCTCAAAGGGGGTTCTCTATTTCCAAACGTTGACGTAGTATACTTATTCCTGATTGACGTTAAATACTTCACAGCGTGACCCCACCATGATTTGAGAAGGCCTGCATGAGACAGCATAGTAAGGGCCATTCAGGCCAGGGTGCGGTTCATCCTCTTTGCAACATGTAATTGGGCATGAGCCGATAGCCCTGATAATGCATGAGTGATACCATTCACTCTTAAGAAATCGGCTATCATGCTCGAGGAGTACTCCATTCCCTGATCTGTTCTTAATTTCTGAACACCATAGCCCCTCGCGTGCATCCATGCTACATACCTCTCAATATTTGAACGGATCTGAGTTTTTGTCTTCAAGAGGAATGTCTCCGTCATACGAGTAAAATCGTCGATAAGGGTTTTAAAATAGAGTTATCTACTCGTATCCGGAGTCGAAAATGGACCGCAGGTGTCTGAGTGAATCAGTTCACCTGGTCGTGTTGTCCTGAGCTTCTATCCCTTACCTTTTTTATTGAATCCATTCATGTCAGCATTTTCTTTATGACAATGTATGCAGTTGAGTTTTCATTTTAGGTCCGATTTCCGAACTTGGATCTTCCCAGGTCTATTGAAATGGTAAATGCCACTATTCGACAGGAGGCCCAGTCGATTGTGCCAATCTCTTGTTTGGTTTTCTTGAGTGTAATGCTCACAGTCATCTTCATTACTCGAGTTGCTCGACCCAGAGTCACTTGTTGGAGAATCGCTTGTTGCATCCGTTGTGATTAGGAGTGATCAGAATTCAGTTGTCTCATTCATTCTATTGAGATTATCCCGACCGCGTTGACCTTTAATCATAACATTACCCTTTTTGTAGACAGTGTATACTGTTCCTTTAAACTGGATTTTATGTCAGGATATTGAGTTAGCTGGCCTACCGACAGGAGATTCTTTTCAATCCTCAGAACCACTTTGACCATTCCGTACTTTCCATGTATATCTTTGCTTTTTATTGCAAGGTTTTCGGAACCCGCCGTCATTAGTGTGCCATTTTCATCTTTACAATACTTCAAGTTCTTATTACTCTTGGAGTAGTGGTGTGATGCTCCAGAGTCGATGATAAATCTTTAGCCTCTGATTGGTGATCATCTCCTTGAGTTAAGAATGCAAAGTTCCCACTATGGGGTCCTTCCTTAGTCATGTTCGCAGCTGAAACTGTGCGTTCGTTTTTAACTTTAGGTTTTCCAGCGAGTCTGAATCTACATTCGTCACTTATATATCCTTTCTTTTGACACGAGCTACACGTTATTCTAGGTTTGAACACCTTTTTTGTGTATTTTTGCTTGCCCGTTTCGGTTGTGTTCAATGTAGCGGCAGACTATCGTACTCGAATTTGTCTTTCGAGTGGTAGTGTTGGGTCACCGATGTATTCTATAGAAAGATATTGTAGCTTAATCATTAGTTTTACATAAGAAAATACCTCACTGGAGATATTAATAAGACTGACGATGCATTTGTAGACATCCAACAATCCCCTTGTGAGTGCTCTCCAACAATGTGCCTCAGCGATTTCAAATGATGTGTCATGTAGCCTGCTGATAAGGGACTGAACTCTTCCTCGATACGTAAGTAAGATTTCGGTATTCTTTATTTTTATTGTGCTTGATTGATTGTATAGCTCGTTAAGAGTGTGTTCGTCCGTTGCGTTGTATTGGCTGACCAGCACGTCTCAGACAGTGAGGCAGTCCTCATCACTCAGAGCTAAGAGACTGGACCTTCTCTGCTGTTAAGAATATTTCCAGATAGCTTTGGGCGAGGATGGATTCCTTCTTGTACTTTGCCTTTGTCGTGACTTGCTCTTCCGGTGTAATTATTTTTAGTTCATAGTCCCTTTCCCTTAAAATTGTGGTAGTGTAAGCCTTGGTTTTTTCGTTATGCGGGAAGTAGTGATGAAAATCCCTTTGGAACATCTCGTTGTAGAAATGGATGATCTATAGGTTAAATTTTTGACCCAATGAAAAGCGTTTTAGTCATGGTAGGCATGACCCGCTATCATCATCGTCTATAGAGTTGGAATTCAATGTTACATTGACTTTGTTATTAAAGTTTATTAACATATTAGTTATGGATTGTCGCTTTTCCTCGTTTTTATGTTTTTCACATGTTTCTTTTCTTCAAATAGAGAGGAAGAGACAGATAGAGAGAGACTTTGTTCCTCCTTTTTACTGTGGGCCTTTGTTCAGTAAGTAGCAGCTAACCAAACTTTTAATCAGTTGGAATTAAACTGTGTCTTTAATAATAGGTAAACAATGTAGTTCGTGGTATGTATAAACGTGAGTGAGTTTAATTATCTATTACAGGCGCATTCAACCATTCCATCAATTGATTCGATGTATATAAAGGTAAAATAATAAAGCACTAGCGGGCGTCGGTGGGAAAGTATGTGTGAAGGAATGCTTCATACGTGTGTCAGTGATTGAACAATCTTGTAATAACTGTACGTGTAAATTCCTGTATACTCCTACGTCACCAATTAGGTTAGTGTTAAACTCAACCTAAATACAATGTGCGTAGATTTTATTTCTCCTTTTCAACTGTTTTTTAGAAAATTATAATAAATTAATGAATAAATGTTTTTATTGGCCAGACATTACTGTAATATACTGTCGTGATAAATTCGTACATCATTGCAAACCATCTGTGAGTCTCGAACTAATCCTCACCAACAGACTTCTTCAACAGCTGTTAGATCATTTCTAGATAGTTTCAGGCAGATAAACCGTTGTTAGGATTCCACTGACAACAGCATTAGAAAAACACTCGGTCCTTTTAGGGGCACAGTGTCGACAGACACTCCGCCATGTGAATTACCCCATGTGGACAGTAATAGAAAACAAAACAATGGCCAGGTTATTCGGGACCAGGCACCGCCATCGTCTATCTATCGGAAGTCAAATTTCGGACGTTCAGTCAATTCACCTCGTTAATCGCAATTTACCTTCTCCGCTAGGACACAAACCTCCACCCCTTCCTGCAATTCCCGTGCTTCAATTAGATGCTACATAGTTTTACGTCGATTTCTAATCTCGAAAAAGGATAGCGACGAGCCTGATCCGGTGTACCAAGTGCTTATGCAACTCGATTCATCTCAACACGAGTAACGCCGCTCCCGATTTTGATTGTGAAAAATGTGGAACAGCAGGTGACACAGAATGGATCCTGATTTTGAAAACTGGCGTAAAAATTGTCCATATGGCGGATACCATCAACAATCTCACTTTATCTCCCGACAAAGGTCAAGGAAGTACCATTCATCCCAATCGCACTCAGAGAATCACTTCCCCAAGCAACTCTCCTGTTTTAATCACTTACATACCTGGTCCAACGGAAACGTCCTTGTCAAAAAACAATATAACAGAAAGTACGGTCAATAAATTTGTTAAAATATTGAAGACGTCGGTGTGAATTATATCAACTTAAAGATACAGTCAGGAAAAATATCGACCCATCTCGGCCGGAAAATCTCGGCCGAAGGTACGAAGATGAGTAACGAAATAAATGAAATCATGTCCAAATATAATTCTGGGTTTACAAGGGTTGAAGAAAACTTCAAAAAGCAGCTAGTTGAAGTTGATGAAAAATTTAAAATAAAAAATGAAAGAAGCAGACAAACCAGACGCGAAGTTCAATGATAATATTCAATCAATAACAAACAAATTCCAAAACATACTAAAGATACTAAGAAAAAATAGAGCCACCAACCCAATACGATAACACACGGAAATACAGCTCCGAATGTCCAGAATAACCTTGAAGATTCTGACCTCCCACAAAACTCCAACCCGCTCTCTTACCCTAAAGTTTTCCCTTCTCCATTCATTCTCTGTAGTAGGACCACCAAGTTTCAAAACAGCAGATTAGAATCCCTTGGAAGATAATTACATAATATTGACAACCAAGGTCTCGGTGGAAGACTAACTGAAGAGGAAAGCCGTTCTTAAGTCCAATCCGTATCACAGGAAACTGCTTGGGACCAGTTTCCAGATTGTGCAGAAATCATTCAAAGGAGTGATAAAAGTGCGCTATTAATCACAACATACTTCATATAATAGAGAAGATATGACCAATTTCAAAACTACCTAAAGCTGTGATTCTGGAACTTGGGGAAGACAACGAGTTGATCAGAGCTTAAAACATACATGGATAGACAGTTGTGGAAATATCTTATGTAAAAGAAAATGTGAATTTGCTTCTAAATGGAATGAGAAATCAAAAACTAAAAGCCCAGATCCTTCCTCTCGGACACGATTTGTTAAAGCCATTACATATTGAAAAAATTCCCGCGGAACAGGTGGACATGACCAAAACAGATCTTGGAATAGTAATGTAACGGTTGACGAACTCAGCCACGAAGCCCATAAATGAGAGAACAGCGACATTTTTAAAAGGTAAGATCGAATTGGTAAATTTGAGCAAGGTCCTGGTAGATACTAACATGCTTCATGTGACAACAGGGGAAGAGGAGGAATACATTATAAACACACCAAAAGATACCAGACACAGAAAAGTGGATAGAAATACCGCATTCATTTCCCATATTACACAACTGATACTTGATTCACAACCGAACACACTCGTTGACCAATCAGGGAGCTGAACCAGACCGATAACGGAGATAAACAGGGACGAATACAGTTTCTCACAGCTAGATCGCCTTGTTGACACTGGTAAAAAAAAGAAGAAGGTCATATCAAGTGCCCCTAGGGCAGCGCCTTGAAAATACGATCTTGCTTTGGAATATATGTAGAGCTAAAAATAAATCAAATGACATATATTCTATTATCAAAGAAAAACACCCGGATATCCTGGCCCTTGTTGAAACGAGAGGTAACGTAGGTGACGTAGTGAGACATTGCTGTCCTAATGCTCATAAGGCATCCCATAATGGAAAAAATTCTAGCTTCCCAACCAGAGTAGGTATGGAGATTATTATCAAATCCTCGATCAACTACACTGTGAATGACATTTACCGTATAGAACCGACGAACCTTTTAACCCATGAAAAGAACTTAACTGAGCCCAGATCACCTCACCTACACATCTCTAACAATCTGATCCACTCAATCAAGCTGCAACTAAACGAAAATCAGCTCGTTAATGGCTGCTATACTAGCCCTGTCACCGAATCTAGAGTGTTACTTCAATACATTCACCACATTTGATTTATGACAAAGAACTCCATAAAACACACGATATTAGGCGATCAAACTGCCGGTCAGGGAAGATGGGATCATATGTGCAACAGACTGAGAAATCAATTAGTAGTTTAGTTGCTATCCTTCCCTAGTTTAAAAATTAAGACACCCACTGAGCCCACCTCCCACAATAGGGCTCAACAAGGACACAGAAATCCCGATATTGTAATTACTACTGATCACGTTGCCTCTCAGTTTGTTGAAAATGGACATTGGACGGACGCTTCCGACCACTTACAAATCTCTTTCATGCCTCAAAATCCGTCGTTAGTCCGATAAAAGTTAGACTAGGTGCCAAACGTTGTTGATGTCCACCAAAGAGAGGAATCTTTTCAATGATATTTATGAACGAAGATTTCGAATTGTAATAAACAATCTAAATAATTGCACACAATTATTTTCAGACGCAACTTTCAAAGATATTCCCAACACAATCACGGCGCCCTGGCAAAAATGCAAGAAGGTATTACAATAGGTCTCCATTCTGGAACAAGTCAATCCAGTGGGCCTTGGCCTGGAAAAAGAAGCTATACTCAAAGGAAAAATAAATTGGCAATATATATGATGTATCAAGGTCAAAACGTCAAGACAAATTAACTCGACAAAGTTTTAGAAGAGCGGAAGCAGTATTTAAGAAGGAAATCAAACTGAAGATACTGTCAGACTCAAAGGTATTAACAAGCCTATATATTCAACGAGACAAACAATTGAAGAAAATGAAGAGGAAGGAAGTCTTATGCAGAGCCAAACATCTTACTCCAGCATAATTCATCAAATTAATGGAAATAAACCAGAATCTACACCGCCCGTTGCAGATGTGCAAGTTTAAAACTAGCAACGACTTCGAGACTGGAATTGCGCAATCGATACGGGAGTGAAACAAGGGTAAGGATGTGGTCTCAGATGGGATACATTACGACATGCTTTCGGTAAATTGCAAGTTAAGCGCACGCCTAGTTCTTGTATGGTAGAGAAAGATTAGCAGACTTGGCATTATGCCTGATTCATGGCGTATTGGGATTCTCACACCTTTGTTTGAAAAGGAGGCCAATTCATTCATCCTAACTATAGTCTACTGTGTATGCTCTCGAATGCCAGGACGCTTGTATAAACAACTCCTACCAAGCATTTGGAGCAATGATACTCTACAGATCAGGCTCCATTTGGTTTCCAAGACGGCTTCACCATACTACAGGCAGCCATTAAAGTAGCGGCGTATGAGAATATTGGAGAGTCAGTGATAGTAGTTGTAGACCTTCTAAAGGCATTTTATCGCGTAGAAAGCTCCTCACTTTTCAACAAAAGGAAAGCCTTTCTAGCCACTGAAAAACTTAATGAATTACATATGTTCTTATAACCGTTATCGGTCTCAACGACAGGGGACTCTACAAACACAGTGGCATTACTTACTTTAGGTGTCACACATGGCGGCCTATCTTCCCCAGGGCTATTTAAATTATTTATAAATTAACTCCCATTATCAAAATGGATGATGGTCGGATAATTGGTTTTGGTGGAGGCGTGGCTGTGAAGTATGAAGATGTTACACAAGGTGGAGAGGGAATGAAAATGATGGTTTTCATCTCTAGTGGAGCTCGATCCCTCATCTAGACACCATTTAGGATTTTACGAAACAATGAAGCAAACTATCCCATTCGTGGTGAGGATGAAGATGTTCCTCATGTCTGCTACATAACTGGACCAAAGGGGTGGATCGATTGTCGGGTTATGATTTTGTGAATGCAAGAGAAAAGAACCTTGTCTGCTCTTTCTAATGACAGGACGCGTGTTTTATTTCTTGATAACTGTGGGGGTCATACTTTGACTATTGAGTTGCACGAAACACTTCAGAAAACCAAGACTGAACTTACTTTTTTCCAGCAAACGCGACTGATCTGCTTCAATCAGCTGCCTCTTTTTTCATACAGAAGATTAAGTGTGCATGGCGAAAAAGCTGGGAAGAGCACAAATCCACACTTCTCCGTGCCGCTGTGAAATCCAATTCTTATGGTACCACCTCTGCAATATTTAAAAATCCAGAAAAAAGATCTTTTCTGAATCTTGCAGCAAATGCAGTACATAATGTTCACAAGGAGCGGGATGAAAGCGGCCTGATATACGCTAGAAAATCTATGATCCGCTGTGGCCTTGCGATTCAAATAAATGGTCTGTGGGAGATTCGCCAATTAATTTCACATTTGCAGACCGTTATTGGAAAGCATCGTGTAATCTTTGATAGTGAAAATCCGGACGGGGATTGAAAAAGTTTAACTTTAAAAATATGTCTGTCAAAAACCACTAGTCCGCCGCCACTTGCAGCGTTAACGGCTTTGTAGAATAGACGAATAAGATAGACTGAGAAGAATGTTTGAACTTGAACTCTCATCAAGGCAACGACCATGCTGGATGTTCCACACTTCCAAGTTGCAGAAAATATACTCTCTAATGAAATCATTGTGAATCCTTAAGTAAAAGCCAGACTCCAAACTCCAAATATTTCCCCAGACTGACTCTTCAATATTTCAATTAAAGATGTTAGTTTAAGGACCTGTGACATCTTCGAGTTTCGAATTCGACACCCCTTTCTTTACAGAACAGTATTTTCTAACTGTGCAAAGGGGTCATAATTGACCAACGTCCCATTTTTTGTTCTTATACAAATAATGTTTCTAACATTAAATGATTTTTATAGAATTTCCACACCATATGCCTGAAAAAAAATTTACTTTTAATTAATATTAATCCCATTATTTGCACAATTCTACTTCCCCAAGTGGTGTTTACAAATAAAGTTACTAACATTAAATAAACTATTAGGTGTAGAGAGTCTTGGTGTAACGAATTAGTAAAAAATGACTGAGTGGTGTATAATTTTTTAAACGTTTTTCGAGAAAACGAAGAAACAGCAGTATTTTGATTTCATTAATCGTTCTTCTTGCAAATAACGAAGGCGAAATTAAAATGGCATAATTGTATGGGGCTTTTGACAGGCCCAATAGGAGGAAAAATAAACAAAGCGAACGTCACTTTTTATATGAACGTGTCGCCAACTTACATGGTCATGGACCAAAATAATTTTTCATTCGGTGTCTGTTGTGGGAAATACAAAAGGGCATAAAAAGAATACGCCGCATATTTCTTCTTTAGCCTCTCGATACCTTTCCCGTCTACGAAACTAAATCGTCACGAATCAAAAAAACCGTTATGAGTACATCACAACAGCTGGAGAATACTTCTGATGTTACAAAAGACGATGGGATTGTTGGATTAAGCGAAAATGGGGAGACCAGTCTGATGAATCCTCTCTCACGGCATGAAA
>JAULBU010016090.1:0-21025 GCA_032358235.1 Odonthalia washingtoniensis | reverse complement strand
ACGTGTAACGCAAAACCAGCACAATCTGTTCTCTTGGAGTTACACGTTACCAGTTCGTAGAAGCGCTGAGAGGATGAGAGGATGAGAGGATGAGAGGATGAGAGGATTTGATCGTGTTCCGAGTTTTCAAATTGTTGATCAAACCTGGTGTTTAATGGAAAGTCTGTCAGTAAGAAATCCACTTTCTCTTGTAAAGATTCACCCATTATATTTTCATAAACTTTCCATTTTGGCCGCTGTCGAGAGGCTACCTGGTGGGGAAAAGTATTGGTTTAGTAACAGTCACTGGGTCCTTTATTGGCTGTTTAAAATGTTATGTCCATGAGTGGGTTCGTGTTCTGCGTGACGACGGTGTTGGCTTTCCTTTCTGACGCCTTTAATTGTCTTTGCGGATTGGATAGACGAAGACACGAAACGTGTTCCCCTCCAGCGCTAATTAGCCACTGGGATGATCCGGCACGCGGGTTTTGCAAGTGCGGATCTTCTTGAAATCTAGTGTCGGGATTGACTGACCTAGATGCGCGTTTCGATGAGTATCCCTCCCTCCCGGTTGTCACTGAATCGTTTAGATATCAATTGGTGGTTCCGAAGAATGCTTTGCTGGTTGTCTGATTTCTACCTTTCTGTATTGATTAGTTATCTTTTTTTGAATAGAGATACTTATATGTAAATTCAGAAAAGTAATAATAATAACAATGATAGTAAATAAAGTGACACGTGTGGGGACTAAATGAGCACGGTTCTAATTAGATAATTCATCTGGATTCTGGGAGATCAAAAATGTGTAAGCCTATAAAATTAGAGGAATATTAGTACTGTACAGGGTGGTGACGTTCTTTCACATACAGTGTCAGTGGTATGGGCTTCAACTGTGTATCGCATATAGTGTAAATCCTATTTCATATACTTACTATTGTGTACAAGTGTCACCATCTGCAGTAGAATGTATTCCTGTAACCTTACACGCTTTGCCCCGTTGTAGGTTACATGGTCATAGTGTTCGTCCTGTTATTATCTCCGTCACTTTTGGTGCCGCGACCTGCGTCCCCATTTTTGCCAAATGATTTCTTCTTTTCGTCTCTCACGCCTGCGGATGATCTTGTTGTTCTCGAATTTTCCTTTGGTGTGCCCACACCATTTTCTCCCTTACCTCGCGATGTACCTGCTGCTTCGCACGCTGCATGCCGTCGATATCCTTCTCTTCACCGTCATCCCTTCATAAAAATAATATCGTCATTTCGACGATATGATAGTCATCATCTCACAACGTCTAAAATCATCCTGTCATCATCTTTTAATAATCATTGTATCATCCTTCAACATCCTTCAAAACATATCCTTTCCCTAATGTAAATTATCCTTCATCACCTTCAACAACAATAATAGCATCCTAAATAATCATCCTACATCCAATAAACATAACAATAACATAATAATCATGCTATATCATCCTTCAACATAATATATAATCATCCTATATCACCCTTCAGCATAATATCATCATTCTTCATCAACCTTCAAACATCGTATCAACCTTCAACCATAATTTAATCCTATCCTCCATCAACCTTCGACCATCATTGTATCTGCCGCTCCTTTCCTTCCTTCTTCCTCTCCTCCTATTTCTGCCAGTCGGTGTCACACGAACTGCTCGAGACCGCTATCGAATCGTAGATTCGACACATCAACGAGATCTGAAAATTCCACACCGTAACAACAGAAATATTTATGCATTGCATCCTTAATAATTTCAATAGCCTTGCGAGCAACTGGCCCCAAATGCAACTAATCTGCAGGTTGTATATCATCTTCTTCTTTTGCCTTTTTTAATCATTATTTTTGTCCAAACTTTGTGAGTAAATTCCCAAGTATTTCATATATATGTCATCAATACCATCATTACTTTGTTTATGTTTACAGATATTATGTGTCGTACTCATATTTACCATACTTGTTGAAATGTTTTGCTTATTGCAAGCTTTAGCAGTTCCGGGAGAAATTTATTCATCTTGGAGAAGTGGGCGGTATCACAGGAACATCCTCAACATGTTCTCATCCGGAACATTTAATCTTTAGAGGATCTGTAACATGTTTCTGCAAATTTAAAAAGCGCTGCAGCAATTCTGGAGTGTCTTCATTGGCCTAGAAGGGTAACATTAACGCAGGAGGTGTCAGTTCCCTCAAATCAGCGTCATAAATTTGAGTGTTGGTCAACAACTCATAAAGGGTTCTGAAGAAGAAGTTATTGATGCAAATATATGCGGTATCCTCTTTCTCTGTCATATCTAAGCTTGCGGAGATACCAAATCTTGTGTAGTGACTGGAAAACTAACATCTACCAATGTCTGTTCTTGATTGATGGAACCGAAACCTTCCTGTCTTGATTCAATTACAACTAATTTTGAACTGTCGTAGCTAAAATAAGTATAATGTTGAAACATTTTACTTGGTAGTTCAATGTTGATTTCTCGTCCTAGTTGAGTCCATTCGTTGATAAATGTCTAAACAAGGAATCCAATTTCCGTACCCGTATCATTTTTCAGACTCACAAGACGACTCTTTTGTTTTCTCCATGATTGCATTAGTGATGGAAACACTGTGAAAGTAAACCATACATTCGAAAGTTGTTGGGAATGAAATACCATACAAATTGAATTGTTGCCTCTTCGAAGCTGATTGAACAACTAGATGAAAAAAAGTTGGGCCAACGAAGAATCCAGTTTGCGTATCCTTCGTCTTGAACAAGTTCTTGAAAATTTCCAATATTCTTCCATCTACTTGGCCATACGTATGTATTTCGAAAGAGACACGGACTCTCTGTCGAACGTCTTGCGCACCAAATTCCGCTAAATTATTGTCAACATTTGGTCCTGAAACGGGGGAATGTGCATGTTTCAAAGTTTCCCTCCTTTTGTTAGACTTTGTTTCCAATGTTTTCGTTACTTGAATATGAATTGGGTCGGTATTAGATCGGACCAGTTTCAAGTATGATTTAAAGGATATGTTTCTATAGTTGAATTGTGCATCTTGAAATGTCTTAGATCCGAAGTTATGTAGAAAGGCAAATATGAGAAATCTTGTCAGTTCACGTTCACCTTCTTATGGATGTTCCGCATTAATTGATCCAGCGCTATGTACAGCAGATGAAGATGAAGCCATTATGTTCATTACTGAGGAGTACGATTGAAAATGTTGGAGGTGGCTTGTAGACTCATGAAAAAGTGAATGAATAATATGATCAGAAAGATGTAAAAAGGCAGATGAAGTATTAAATATTACGGATGTTGAGTAGATTAGATAGGACTGGTTGCATATCCTCTATCACAGAAAGTAACGTAAATAGCAGATTATAGAACGGTTGTAGAAATAGACGGTTCGATTTTGTGACCGTGTTTTGCTGTTCGACATAGAAATTTTTGAGGAGACGTAAAGTGGAAAATTGTAACGGTGGATGTTCGCTCATGTGATCTGTATGCATTCACGTTTAATAGTTTATTTAATTGTAGTAGAGGGTGGTAGCAACCGTTTTTATAATTTTGAAAATTGAAAAAGTCGAACTTTTTTGTCCAGCTAGACAAACATTTTCAACTTCTTCCTTTGAAAAGTTTGTGCAGTACATGGGAGCAGTGGTAACGACATTATTACAGCATATAAAGTTGTATGTTGTTGTATGTAACTTACAAATTCAAGAAGCGAAGTCACTTAAATATTATTAAATGAACAGTCAACTCAATATTTGAAATCAACTATTGTCATTAACTAACAACAAAGTTTGCAGGATCATATCATTGCAAGATATTTCAACTTGAACCTCGAACGAATTTACTCACCTTTAAGCAACAATCTCAACTTTCAATTAACATAATGCCATCAAATTCAATATTAAACACCGTTCCCTCAACATTTTTCAACAATTAACTAACGGTAAAAAATAAATCAACAATGGGGAGCTCATCAACAATCCCGTCACGCCTGCACCTTTATCTGTCTGTTTAAGGGGATCCGATATTTCACAAGTCGTTACTTTTTTAACACTATGGAAAGGAGAATACATTGAGGGGTATTGAAGAAGGTGATAGAGTTACATTATTCTGCCCATACTCTACTTCCGCAGATAATTTCACCAAGTTTTCAAAATTCAACAAGATAACAGATTCAACAATCTATTTCACAAGTCGTGGTTGGGAGTGAGTTGGTGACAAGGCGACCGTTTGGTGCTCAGACTGAAAATGTTTGGAAAGTTAGCAAACTGAGCATTGACTAAATGGAGGGGGAACCCGACAGCCTGGATAGGATCATCATCAAAGAGCTTGTCATTTAGAAGAAGTACAAAAAAATTCCATACTCGTATAATGTGCTTTCAACAGTAATAAAAATCCTGAGGCGCTGGATGATATGGAGTCAGAGGAAATATCTATTCACTGCTTGGATTCCCAGGCAATTACTAGCTACGTGTAACCCGAAGAAGTGGTAATTGAAAAGAAAACAAACAATGTGAGGAGATGTTAATTCGTTGAAACTGCACAAGTTCAACATCACAAAATATAAGACCGTAGAGATATTTCTAACAGCACAGAAAATACGAGCCGTCAAGAATCCGCTCAGTGACGTGGACAAAAAGCATCGAGATAATTTCGTGGAGTCGTTTCAGAAGGAGAAGTACGAAGTTAGTTATGGAATAATATCAGTTAAATTTGAGGAGGCTCATCTCCCGGAAGTAAATAACGATGATGAGGCAGATGCCTTCTGTGAAAGTTTTATTCGGGACAACGGTAAACCGTTTTTACATCAGAAAAAAACACTAATTGTTGTCGACGGTCGTCATGGACTTGTTGCAATTAAAAAGTTGTCGAATAGGGAGACTGATAAGACGTTGTACTGGACAAAGGAACTCATTAGTTCTGTGGTAGTGTCCCGAAGAGATAAGATCTAGATGAATCCATGAGACATGATCATCCTTAGTCGGACTAGGAACATATCATCATCACAGACGAAGAAGGATGTATCCTTTATTGATAAAATTTCGAGCGTCATTCGATATTCTGAGACGTTCAAGGAAGAGTATGGTAAACCTTTTGTGTTGGAAAGGACAGGTGATATTTATAACGACATGAAACGTTGCTATTTACTGGATAACAAGGGATCAAGTACGTACGCTCGTTATGCACGTTTTGTGAAGATTTTCATAAAATATGAGTCTGTTATCACACGGTTGAAGGAAATTGAGCAATTTGGGGATGGTGAGGAGTGTGGAAAATTAGTCGTAACATATTTATACAGTAGATTTCTTCTGAATGTAACAGAGGAAGATATCATGCTTCTTCTAGATGAGGCGCATGAATATTTTCAATGTGGATAAAGAGGGTCGTTCGATGCCAACGTTTTCTACAGCGTTGGAAGAAGAACATGTACAGAAGACAATGAAGGAACTCATAGAAACCGTCAATGCAGAGACGAGGACAAGATCGCAGAACAATATACTATGTTTTCCAACCATATGGAATTAATTGAGTTTGGATCAAGTAACAATGCCGCCAAGTTGGAAGTCCGTGCTGAAAATATCCAGGCATGACTTGTTAAATATGTAAGGAAACACTTCTCCCAAGAGCTTGAACCATCAACTACAAAGAAAATCAAACGATGGAATGGGGTTGCATGGAGGGCGTCAAGTGAGGACAAGAAGTGGAAGAAAATGAAAACAACCAACCGCTATCATAATTGATAGCTACGATGATTCACCCCTGTCCCTACGAAAAATATCACGAAAAATTACGGAAAGGCATTAGAAGAAATCATAGAATATTTGGATTAGATTTGTATTCTCCGTCCCCTCCATCAGAAACATTGGGAACCGCCGGCCCCTAAAAACCGAACGCCACATCCTGGAACACCTCCTCATAAAATATAAGACGTGGTACCGTTAGATAGCATCATCCCTACTACGGTACCACCATATGGATGTGCAGGACAACAACAGAAAATGACACAAAGGTGTCAAGATGTAGTTACCATTGAAAACATGTTACTACATCGAAGACAGAGGTTCGGAAAACAAATGAACAGTATATTAAATACGAAGAAGATCTAGAAACGGCTAAAGACATATCTGGATATGGTGGAATTCCTGGTGGTCGCAAAAATGTGCGTCAGAAGATAATAATAAGCGACACCCGGACGCTACTAAGGTCCGAATTTATCCTCGATTGGCATTGTCCGAATATCTTTGTCGAGTATGATCACATCGTACAATTAAGAAATATGGCATAGATGTGGGCGGCAAAGGAGCAAATAGACCATATGGATTCATTGCGATATTTGGATGAAGCAGGACGTTGGGGTTAAACCGCAACGCCCGGCTTCATCCAACACCACTAAACTAGTCATTAAATGCAAAAGCTATGCATTTAATGACGAATATAGTGGTTTTGGATGAGCTTTCTTTCTTAGGGAGAAGCCAGAACTGGATAGTGTAGGGTACTGAATTTTTCATTGCATGTATGAACCGTTCGATTTAGAAAACAAGATATTAGAAGAATGTTTTAAATGGTTTCCAACTCCAAAAATTGGTACTTTCTTTAAAGAAGTGGAAGAAATGTTTCTAGGAGGGGAACACCTGAAAGATGAAGATAACAGACAAGACTAAATGAAATAATAAACAGATGCGATGCTGACAATGACGCGGATTACATGAACAATGGAATTGGCCGATACTCCAGTACAAGAACATTATTGGAAAAACTGTTCGAAACCGAATTGTATGTACATTTGGCGAAAAACGTGCATCATTAGACCTATGGATTGGATGGAGGTGTGCATTGATGAATTTGGATAACAATACAAAATGGCGTACATAAATTCTAATACCAGGGGGTCTATTTCTTCTCATTGGTAGAAATTGCCCACCCCATAATGGTCATAATGACTCAGACGTTAGAGACAGTGGTTCGCCTGGATATTTTACAATCACAACCGCCGACGAAGCTGTATCTCTATGGATTGCACCAGGGTACCACCGGTTTGTTAATTACAGAAATGAGGAAAAAAAATTATAGCAAATATCCTGGAATTGAAAGAAATTTCTATCCCCGACAATGAATTTTCATTAGACACGGCTTTCTGCAACATTCTGGCGCGGGATGGAGTGGAAGTCATGCTCTCATATATCATATGTATATAATTATCGAAGGTAGTAACTTGAGAGACACCATTTTATATGCTCTTTGTCGGTCACTGCGGCGGAGAGATCAACCTTGAATTAAGAATGTTTCACAACATTCAAGCTGTTCTCCTAATGCAGGTAGTTATGAAGATGATGACGAAAAAGGTGATGGTGATGATATGGATTACGAACATGCAACAGTAATAATCATTACCATCAATGGCATGATGCCACCACTTGGTTAAAATTTGTGCTGCCCGGAATACTACCATTTTCTATTGACCTCAAAATTTTACGGTGAGGTCTTGAACGATATAGTAAAATGTGCACCTGTACACCATTGTTATATAGAAACAGTAAATACTTTGATATTTTATGTTTTACTAACTGCCATTAATTTCACGTTGTGGCATTCCACAGCGTGAACAGCTGGTTGAAACATCAACAACAGCAGGTAAATTAAAATTACCTGGTCGTAAATAATCATTTCAATTTAAATATTTTCCTGTTTCTATGTTGAAGTTGAAAATGTTGCCCAGCTGGATGGGTATTTTTTGCAAAACATTGGGTTTAAATTTTTTGTAGCAAAAACTTGCTACATTTTGCTACCACACTCTACTACAATCTATCAATATCCAATTGGAAAAAAGTTGTAGAGAAAGTAACGATCAACAACCATTTTCAAAATTATAAGAACGGTTGCTACCACCCATCTAGATCGTTGATGAGAATAACCACTTCTGCAATAACTGGATCGTTCTCTGGACTGTTCTGAATGACATCACTCAATATCCTGGTACCCATTTTCTCAGTATTACAACTGTCTACCAAATTACTGTAGTATGAAGAAAAACTAGGACGAGTACTGCTCAATCTGCTCATATTACCACTTCTGTTCCCACGACGCCCACAGACCCTACATTTTGTCTGACCACGACGTAAAACAGGCATTTCGACAGATGCATTGGATGTACGTCCTTCAATTTCCCGTTCCAAATCATCATTTCCATTAGGATCAACTCTGTTCTAAATTCTCCAATTTATCCCTGGTCCGTTTTTGGGAAGACTGTTCTGATGTTTCCTTTCCCGGTATTTGTGTGGATTGTCATTATGGCCTACGATTTATCATCTTCGATTTACAATCAAAGTCTTTTCGGCATATCCCTGACAAATACTTCTTTTCTTGAAATATCTTTTAATATGATGAACAAGTTCAATCACATTTTATACGAACTATTTCGGCTAAACAACTTGTTTTTATCAAAATATTACGATTTATACACTGTATGCACATTTTTGTCCAAGTGGAGAATGTTTTCTGCAAAACATTTGTTTTCTGCAGCGGAAAATTGGAAATCGAATTTTCTGCAAAAAACAAACTCCACTTGAGCAAAAATGTTTCTGATTTCGGTACATTTACTTCCTATAAATAAAAAAATATACATTTCCAAATAGACCTCTTTCAATCAAGATCTCAATAGGCTGCATCATGCATGTGATGCAGCCTTATCAGAAATCAAATGAAAAAAGTCAAGTAATGTATACAGAACAGTTCGAATCTGTTGCTTACCATATACGAATTTTTTACATAAGGTTGTCATGTTCATTTCATAGTTATCTTTATTACCAATATGTAAATAACAAGAAGAACTGTGAAGCAATTATTCAATAACTTGCAGTAGTATTGGTTTCTAATACCTTTATTGAATTCAATGCAACTATCAAACACAAAAAAGATGTTACAAATATTATTTCTTTATTATTATCTAACAAAATTCCTGTTGGAATAACACACGCGTAAATAACTGAATAGAAAAATAGGTTCGTTCACACTTCTATTCAACTACAACCAGACATTTCATGCTTCATTTCATTTTCTTTCCGGACACCTCCTCACATTTTCAGCAGATATCTTCTTACAGTCTTCAACATGAAGACTGTAAGAAGACATCGTAAGTTCTATCCTTTGAAGGGATAGAAATTTCGATGAAAATAATCTTGAATCGAATTCACGGTCTCGGATAATGGAAATCACTTCTTCGGCATCCTTCTTTCCAACAAGGAACTCTAAGATACCTAACGATACAGCCAACGACTGTTCAACACATCAATTTGGTCTTGTCCATTTCCTCTCCCAGATCCCTTGCTGACAATGAACATGCTCCAGAATCTTCAGATTTACTTACCAGATTTTTTCGTGCACAATCTGTACCTTCCATGATAATACCAGGATTTTCTTTTGAGCTGTTCTATTCAAGAAAAAAATTGTGGTCGAGAAAATTTTATGGACACAAGAAATAAGTTTATAGGCAATGATACGGATGAATAACAGAACAATTAGATAATGACCTCTCTTGTATTTCAAAAATCAGTTGCTATTACAGATCCAGTATCACACATCAGGCTGTTTCCACTGTCAGCATCATGGGATGATAGGGTATAGGTAATCTAACCGTTACCTCCTAATAACAGGAAGCATGGAGTCTACGATTCTTCTTTTAATTTGCTTTCAAAGTCTTACCTTTTCTTTATTTTCTGTGCTCTTACTTAATTTGATACTAATGTTGGAAGTTTCATTGACAGGTATACATTGTTAAACTCTCAATTTAATACATTGAAGCCATTACAAGCCCTCATTGCAAGATCATGGCACGTGGTTTTTTTCCAATTTTTTCCAATTTAAATTTAATAACAGAGAAAGCCACATGATATTGTGTGAAATTGGCACATAATATTTAAATTATTAATTGAAATAAATTATGTAGAAAGTTTGTGCCCATTTTTCACAATTTCATGAAACTTTCTTCATCCATCCGTTTCTCACATTCATCATCATCCTCACTTTCTTCATTCATCTATCTTCAACTACAACCGATCAAATTTCAACAAAGCACGAGCTACGATGACGGTTTCTACGTTCGAACGCAATGGATTTCCCAGTAGACACCGACAAATGGCATGCCGCATTTTACTTCTTTGTTCTTAATTCATACTAACATCCGCATCCTAGACAGTTTAATATACAGTTTTACTAACATACTTTCTATAAATATTTTTTTTCTTCTGTTTTCCATACGGTAGATTATCGTAGCATGATGCTACGTAATGTATTGGGTATCTTAGTTGTCACCGACGAAAGGTATGTTCTGATATACTTCTTGGTTCCTATTTTATACAAACATCCCCATCCCAGACTGTTTAATATTGTTGATGTCTACTCCAAATCGGGTCTAGTTTTATTGTAAAAGATATCTGCAATAACGGTATGGCAATCAATATTTATGGTCGTTAATAGGTTCTTTACGGGCGTGAACCAAGTAATAATAATAACAAAGCTAAGCGAGTCTGTTAGTCAAGTAGCACTGTAGAGTGCGAAATGTATATTTATGCGAGTGGTCAGCTATGTGCAATTACTCACTTAACGAAATATCAAGTGATAAGCGCTATTTTCGACCTTTTTTGATGATACGATGAAGTATCTTTGCGCTAATTAGGTCGGAAGGTGAGTTTATTACCTCCTGAGAGCTCCCGAGGTTCAGAGTTCTCAAGGCGACTGTTAAGTCTCATTTTGCGCTGTGGGCGAGTGATTGGTTTGCAACAGGCGGGGTAGTTCGAGTTTCGTTGGCAATTTTGTCTTCTCGTCTGGGGTTCTGAGAATTTCGTAAATTTAATCGTAAATGTCTAACCTATCTTTATTGAATTCCTCATTCTGGTGAGGGTGGGTACGTGTACTAGCTGAATCAGGGCCCGAGATACACGTGTAGTAGAATTATCCTTTCAGTGGTTGACCAAAATACTTAAAGGAGAATATTCTAACTAGAACACGTTTGTCAGAATCGCTTAGTTCGCTAACTGAACAAGCGATTAATCCTTTTCAACATAAATCAGAATACTGCATTTCGTACAGTTGATTTGCTGCATTACGTTGTAAACTCTAGTATTATTGCCAGTGCCAATAATTTTAATAATAATGTAGCCCTTAGTTACCTCCAGTGTACCTTGTTTGGTGTTCTTCTATTCATGTGCCTTTCTCTTGTTCGTATTTTCATACAGTCTTCGTTACTCCTCTTTTAACCTCTAAGCGTCATATGTGACGATCATCATCTTACTTGACTGTCCCCGTCATCCTCCGCTTTAGACCGTATTATCATGATCCTACTTGACGATCATCGTACCGTCGCCATCCACTTTATACCCTATCATGATTATCCTGTTTGACGATTGTCATATCGTCATCCTCCGCTTTTATAACATATCATAATCCTATATTGACAGTTACCATATCGTTATCCTTCGCTTTATACCATATCATCATCATACCGTCATCCTCCGATTTATACCATATCATCATCGTACCGTCATCCTCCTCTTTATACCTTATCATCTCATACCGTCATTCTCCGCTGTTCGCACGAAGGGAAGAGCTCGATATGTTTAACATCGACACTCCGAGCTTCTCTTTCGTGCGAAAATGCCCAACGTTGGGTTTTTATCTTGAACGTATTCGTTTCCATGATCTAGTATAATGGTCACGTTGTGGTAAGTACCGGTGTGGTGAGTGAATCAGTGGGGTTGCTCATATCCGGTATCAAGGAGATGCGGTCTCATTGGCTGAGATCGTAACTCTGCCTGAGTGCTAATATGTCGATCTGGAGGCTTCAATCGGCCGTCTTTCCATCCTCGACCACGACATTGAAGACGTTCTTGCTATCTATTATCGCGTCAATTCTCATCTTTCTGCATACCATTTCCTCTACCAAGTCTTTTATCAAAAAAGCAAAATCAAATCTCAGGACCAAAGCCTGGATTTTGGCTGCCATCACGCTTTGTGCTATTCTCTTACTGTGGTTACTGCCGTAATGGAGGATATTTCAACGCTCCTGCTTGTCCGCAATTCGTATTACATATCCCAACTGACTTTTCACACCCTCCGCATTCGCGAAAGACGCGTCTGCCCACGGCACGATTCTTGCTGAGTTTATGTCTGATGGAACGTAATTAAGGCCTTCGAATTTTGTTTTCCTGAGGAAGTTTGTGGCTTTTATTAATTCTTGGAAGTCTGATTGCGTTGAAGTATCGTTCCTGATGCAATGAGCTGTGCTGGTGCGTATACATCATGCCTAGTATTTACGCCTATGTTTTGTGCTTATGCCCTTTGGCTGATGATGCCATTTTGTGTGTCTGCGATGCTGAGGTGGTCGATCTCATCTGATTGTGACATGGTGTATTTATTATGATTCTGGCGCGATATAATTATTCCATTGAAGAAATTAGCTTCTTGTTGATCATTGTCCGTGTTTTACATCAGAAGACCATGGATATTGTTTCTCCTAAATCCAGGAAATCCTCTGTATCCAAACCAAGTGAATCATCCACCTGCAAGAGAATGAGTCCATCTAGGTGGTATTCATTCCGTTTTAATAACACACATGGATCTGATGTGGCTCGCTTCATTCCATGCTTGCTAAATGGTGAATAAGGTATGTGAGATACTAATGGAGACCTGACTCCGATATCCGATACAATGGCTTAACGACTTTACGAACGAATCCAGGTGCGAGTCCAAGTTCCGATGGTGCTCGAATTATTGTTTCTTTCAAGGTTTATGTGCGATTGTATGTAAGCTTGCGTGATATCTCGTATATATAATTTCAGGTTTGGTAATGACGCGGCCAGTGATAGTGCGATTCTTCGAGAGAATCGTTGAACAGTTGGAGCCTTGGTTCCGATGTAAGCGACGTCTTTATCAGAGTATTTTTGTACGACAAATATGCCTTTCTTCTTCAATTCACCTCCAAATCTTTTCAATTCCTCAATGGATCTACTGCTGAAGATGCGTGGGGATCCCTCTATGTCAGATTCACGCATCGGAATGAGGGTTCCATCTTTTAACAGGCCCTCTAGCTCGGTTTTTCTCGACCCCTTGAATGCCTTCTACTCTGCTGAAACATTTTTGACTCGCACATTTCTAGGGTTTGCATGAAGATCTAGGGCGTCCTCGTCGTACTTGGTCAGTATTACTTCGTCATTTTGTGGTTCTACTTGTTTATGCTGTGGAAGTGGATTAACACTTGGCTTTACACAGGTGCTCCTGAATATGCGTCTCCCAATTTCAATTGCACAACCATGGTTTCTCTTTCACTTGATATATATTGGAATAGGGCCTCCCATTCCTCGTTCGTAGATCTATATACAAGTACAGGTGATCCTGATGGCAGCTAATTCAGACGTGATGATTGTTCTTTCGACTTTGCGCCTATGGGGTGGCGAAGTGAAAAGGAAATTCCCTTCCTGGATTCATCTTGATGGACCATTAGTTTCGCACATTCAATTACATTTTGTATCTCGATTTGGTTGTGCGATGAGCTCTCTGTCGCTGGTCTTGCTAGCGGGCCAAAAACGAGAATCATGGGACAAAAACGTTCCGGTCCCATGGTGGCGTTCGTTGCATACAAGGCCACACTGTTGAATTGGCAAGAGAAAAGAGAATCGTGGTTGTGGTAGTTTCTGTAGTACCCCACCCAGCGTGGATTGCAGGTACCGGGTCTGGTGAAGGTGTGTCAGAGCTGAAGAAAGGCTCGACGCGACGGTGGACTGTAACACCGTGGTGAAGGTGAGGGCGGAGAGTCGGACAATTGCGTGATTCGACACAGCAAACGGTGCTTTTCGGAGGGGCGCACGTGGAGGCACTGGAGGATTGTCTTCCACCAGCCCGTTCGTTCGGTTGTCTGATAGTTGGTTCGCGAAGATTGGTTATGATTGAAGCGAAGTTTAGGTGCTCAGAAGTTTCCAGAGAAAAGATTTCCGTCCCGTTGGTGCCCGGTTAGCGCCGATGAGAAGGTATTTATTGACTAAAATTTGTTAATATGACTACGATTAATACAAGCTCTGTGTGTCAAATCGTGTGACGTAGATCGAGAGGGGGTGAAGGACTATGATTCAGTAGGTGAAGGCGGGGGCGGGGCGGGTACAAGGATAGATTTACTGGAACCAGCAAGACTGGATGACGGAGTAGGCGGTGGAGTGGTTAATAAAGCGTAGTAAAGGTTGAGGAACGCGATACTGTTTCTACTGATTAATGTGATACTAGAATCACAAGTATTAATGGTGATAACGAATAAACAAGTATTCAAGAAAGAACATAATAAGGTGGCACACGCGTGAGATTATTATAGGCAAATAGAGACTGCCAACAGAACCTAATTTGGAATTGCTATGATTAGAATTATCTAATACAGTAATAATTTATACTACACGTGAGAATAAAATCAGAGAGTGGAAACGATAGATATAAAACAAACTGATGCTGGAAACGACCGGAAAGTAGAAAGAAGGATCGCAGATTAATAAAGAAACAACACAACACCAACTTTGCTCCCTTTAGAACAAAGAAGATCCAACAACGACATCACACACGCCAGTAGTAGGAAAAATACTGCGTACTAACCAATCCTCACGTGGCGAGTCTAACCACTGCGACAAGAGGGCCTACCGCGACGCCAGGGTAGCCATTTGACACCTGTAGACAGAGACATGCCCGGAAAGATCACTGCTTCCTCGCAAGTGGTCTAGTAAGTAGCTGTAGGAGAGAGTGGCGAAACTAATTACCTCGATGACTGCATAAATTTGGAAAGGAGAAAGAAAGGGGAAGAAACAAGAAAAAGGAAAGAAGGCGATCGTTGGGATAAGTAAGGAAAAGGTATCGGGAGGAGAAAGAGGGAAAAAGAACTAGATAGTGAACGTATAAATCATAGGCGGAACGAGCCATTCAAAGTAGCCTCAACAAACTGGTGGTGCTTTCAAACCTGTAGGAACAAGCATACAGGTGTGTAAGAACAACATGTGGGGAAGGAGAGAAAAGTAAAAGAACGAGACTGAATAGGGAAGATGAAACGAAAAATGAGGGACGGGACTGTAGCAGAGACAGGATAAAACACATAATTGCCCTGGGTAGCTATCACTACCCGCTTCCAGCAAGGTACAACACTACTCACTCCCACTCATGTCTATGAGATGTGCAATGTGTTTTCATCTTGCAATACGACGAGCAAAAATCGTCCGTATCATACCGACGGAATGATTCCGTCGAGATTCTTTTCCCGCCAATTTTGACCTCAACTTTTCAACTGATTTCAGAACCGACGATGGTCGATCCAACTGCGAACCCAGGCCGGACGATAATTGATGACTCCCTAGCCACCACGCTCGCGGCATCGTGGTCTGAGGCGCACGGGAAAGATGGTCGAGACCATGGTGGACGCTCGATTGGTGATGCTGGCGTGGATGTCGACGTTGTGGAGTCGGCTCACGTTGATGGTGGTGGTCCCTCAACCGCTGCCGCCGAGCGTCTCGTGCGCGGCGACGAGGACCTCTCCTCCATTGCGGGGGATGTGATACCGTACGCAGATTGAGTACGTCTCCGCGTACGGTTATCAGACGTGGTATTATCGCTCCCATTCTGCTACGCTTAGGTGTTATCAGTCGAAGTCCCACGTGTCGACCCGAGAGCTGATGGAACGGTTGACCTCCGTCGTTATCCGTGGGGGTAATATCAGCTCGCAGCGTCACGAAGAACTCGAGCGGGCACTAGGAGGGGCGGAAGGACATGTTTCTATGTCGAGTAACGACTGGGCCGAGAGGCGAGTTGAGGAATTAATAGACATGGTCGACCGCCTCTTCCAGGCTCGAAACTAATGGTTCTCGACGGAAAACAATCGTTTGAAGAACGATTTGTTGACTAAGGTTCACCCCTCGTACTGACGGCTTCCGGAGGACTATTTTAATGATCTCCCCTGTAATTAGCTGCGTGGATCCCGCGAGTATCGAGGGATTGCTCAGTCCATTTATCATTATGTGGGTGAAGGGGGCGTTCGTGGTGGCTAGGATGGCCGTGCAGGGGATTATTGTGGTGGTTATGACGCCAATCTGGGTCAAGGTGGGTACGACATCGCTCCGACGCCGCGCAGAGGTTATGATACCACTGGCAGCGTGGTCGGGTACGATTATTGCCAAGACCGGCCGATGGATGTCCTCCTTCTAGTAGGGAAGAAACTCCCTGTCGCTCTAGTTGAGGGAGGCGTAGGTGTGAAACTAAATAAAACCTTGAAATCTTTGACGACCCCCTACTCTCGCCTTTGACAGGGGCGGTATGGCCGGGCAGTGACCATTGAGAGAGGTAAGATGTGAAAGGCAGACTCACAGTCCGCTCAGTATCGTAGCAGGCGGACTCTTAGTCCGCCCACAGGTGTTTTCAGTGGACACAAAGTCCGACAATATAGGCAGAATGGGGACGCGGGATCCGCGAGCCAGGGAAGGTGGGTGGAAAGTCCACCTCGAGATGGGAAGGGAGTACTAGAATTCTGCCGGGATTTTGGTACGGCGGACTGGAAGTCTGCCATTGATTGTGGTTGGAGCACTAAAAGTGCGCCATTAATTGGGAAAGGTGGACTCAGGGTCCGCCAAGAATTTCGGGAAGGCGGACGTAAAGTCGCCAATAATTTGGTAAGTCGTACCCAAAGTACCCCTTTTATTTCCGGAAGTAGGACGTAAAGTCCGTCAATAAGTTTGGGAAGGCGGACTCAAATACCACCAATATTTTTGGGATTGCGGACTGAATTTCCGCCAATTAGAGATGGCGGACTGAAATTATACCAATAATTTTGGAAGGCGGACCCAAAGTCCACCAATAATCTGGATTGATGGATTCAAAGTCCTCCAATATTTTTGGAAAGGCGGACTTAAATTCCGCCACGCAGTTGAGACAGTGGACTGTAAGTCCGTGTGAAACTGGACATTAGATGATTATCCCATAAACAGTATTAATCACTCCTAAGATACATAGGTGTGATAAATAAGGGTTGATAAGAGAGCATCTTCCTGAAATTGAGGTAAATGTGGTACGACAAGAGGGCGCTTAATAACAGTGTGCGAAAAAGAAGGGCATCTTTATAAAAGAATGGAGAGCATATAGTAACGTGATAAAGTTAAGGAGCTTATAAGTTACGTAACCGGGGAAATGTTATACGGAAATAGATCAAATAGGAAATTTCAGAGAAAAAAGAAGTACATTCGCGTAACAGAAAATGGGGCATGTTGAAACATCAATTCGTTCATATGCACCCTTTTTGCAGTCATTTCACGCGCACTATGTCTTGTATGGCACACTACCTACAGCTAACATTCAAGTAACACACCTTCAATCTTATCGAGACCTAAACCACCTACTATGGTATACACGTGTATAAGACTGACGTGTATTTCACGAACTACCGCGAAGAATAATTTTCTGTCTTGGATTCGCTAAAGGCATCGTTATTGTCCTATAATAATGCCTCTCGCACCATTCCAATTCTTTACTTTCCCTTCTGACTCACTACTCTATACAATTATTAAACTCAGTTTACATATTGTCACCGACATAAAGGTATTGATATCTTAGTCAAGTGGTCACCAATATCGTATTGATACTAGGTCGCGCACGTTCCGTCACCCCTTTGCTCCTTAGTATTATTCTCGCTGCTTAGTCTCTGCCCTGGTCTCTATCTTCCATTTACTGTCCCTTCCTAATTACCCTCTCGTTACTTACCACCTCTCTATCAGCATACACAATCATTCCACTCGTTTCACTAGCTCGATAAGCACATTCCGCACTCAGATCTACCGTAGTCGTTTCAAAAATCCACACCAATTCACCTTCCACAGTACCTCAGACTAACCATTTCTCATGCATACATGTGGCCGTATCGAACCAAAAGTTCTTGGAAATGGTAAATATTCACCCAGTTGGAAATGGACCCCTCCCTCCAGTCAACTTTTTTTTCATGGCCTACAAGCCATTCACAGCAATGCGAATCGGAAGGTGGACGGAGCTACATAATTCGGGGCTGTTATCCGTTCACATACGTCCCCTTTGAAATGGAAAAGTAAATTAGTGACGCAATGTATGGAATCCGTGGTAGTAAATGGATTTATTTCATGACCTAATGTTCAAACATGGTTGGAAGTCCCGCTACGTTAAAACATATGTACGCCTTCCATGATAAGTTAAATCACCTGGAATGTCTTCCTGACTTTCTATACGAAGTCTGTAGGGGCTATGTAGTTATGTGGATTCCTTGGATGAAACCCGTAGTACACATTGTAATTCTGGTAGTGTATCGAGTAGTTCAGAATTTCAACAGCTACGATTCGAGGCACAGTGCGTGCGAAGAAACAGACCTAAATATTTCAACTCAATCCGTGGCGTGCGATCGACTCCAAATTAATGTAACTGGACATACCCCTCTATAAAATTACAGAATTTAGTTCTGTTCTCCTTGTGGTACACGGAACAAGGATTCACAGACAACACGCCGTGGGGTTTCCACTAAATATTGTTATGAAATTTTTTCGGTACCGCTGTGTATAAGAAATAAGGGTTCACCAGACACTTGTTGGAATCTGTGGTATAATACTAAAGAGTTGCAGTATCGTCCCCGTGACGATTACCCCGGTGCTGAATCGCACATTGCTGCTGATGATCTACATACACAGGAACCCCATGACACTACTTGTAATAGAAATAATGACACAGACTATGAACAGGGTCCTGAACAGGACGTACATTAAGTCAAGAATCTGGTGCGCAAAATGCAAATTCCTCCCTTTCCGATGATAATCCAACACCTCTAGAACCTCCTTCCGAAGGAGGTTCGGGAGGTGTTGGAAAGTCTGCAGTCATCATTCTACCCGTTACAGAAACAGAAATTATTAACTCAGTTCAAGAAAATGTACAGACAAGGTTGCAAAGACAGCGCATCAATTCGTCACCAGCTTCTGACAATTCCATTCCATCAGCCTCCCCTCTCTTCACACATACAGTGATGATTTGTAGGAAGATTTACGGCTGAGAAGGTCCCAGCGTCTGAGAAACATAACTTGAAGCGTTCAAAAGTCCGAAGTTGATTTACTGATTTCATTGAAAAATTTTTTATTTTGAGCTTTCATTGCCAAATTCTTAACTTGATTTACTCATTTCATTAAAAGAAAATATGTATCTATTCTTATTATAAGTTTCCATTGTCCGTAGCGTTCTGTAGGAATTCTTTTTATTGTCAACTTAACTTGACCAAAATAATTGTTCTTCTTTTCGACTTTTCGACACCCTCAACTTCTCAACACTATATCTTCCCATTGCAATTAGTAAATAAATGCTTTTTTGTTTCACTGATAAATCTGTCATCTCAAGCTCTCCACATTGACCTGGTTTTCCCTCCTTTACTCTTTCATAGGCCTTCCAGCAATGCACGAGAAATCGAAAATTTAACTTGACAAAAAATCGCACACCAGCACTTGTTCATGTCGTCCATCATATAGTTGGATTCAACAGTGCATCCATCAACGCACAAATTATTCAGTTCCCATCAAATCACACTTTTTGAGGGCTACAAAAACCGAGGGACGCCCTACTGGTTTCATTTTAGGGTACAAAAACAAAAACTTTTGTTGACGGATCTTCAAAAAATTGTCCCTTCTATTGGAAAAGAAACCGGTCTGAAATTACGGCAAAAAGGAAATATCTAATTATTATTTTCCATTTATGGAGTTAAAGCAAAGTCATATGATTAAATTAGATCAAGACGTGCTCCAACCCAAAACGACACTGTAAGTAATTTGTATTACACACGGTAGAGTAACCCTTTACGACAAACATGCATATTCATACTTTCAATGCATCAAGTGACTAATCAGTATAGGTGCCATCTCCTTCTTGGTAGTCTACATTTCGTATGACTGCATTATTGAGTTACTTTCACCTTTCCCTTTTCTATCTACTTAAGCACATAAATAAAATATCACAGTCCCTTTTGACTCAGTCAACCCATATTACAATTTATAGGTCGCACCCAGCTCTTGTAGCACTCTTGCGTTCATCCAACCCGTCTCAACTTCCGCTACTCTACTAGTCTGCCTGCTATCGTGACAGCATCGATACCAAGAGACAACATCTACCAGCTATTCTACCTAGCTTCATCCTATCTTATACCAGCTTATAATTAGCAAAACCTAAGCTTCATCCTAGTACACTGTGGATTCAGCCTAGTTGTTCCCAGCATATCATATCTCTACTGCTACTGTACAGACATTTGCACTATCACCTACCCTGCTGAAACTACGATATTAGTAACTACTGTGCAAACATGTGTACGAGTATAATCATAATAGTTACACTATATCTACCCCTTTTGGAGCTTTTGAAACAACTATCTAACTAACGGTAATGAAACTACAGTAGTTCTGCAATTGCGCTGGAGAACAACGAAACAGATCATTTTCTATGGCAAGAATGGTCCCTTCTATAGTAAGTATGGTCCGACGTAATTCACTCCACCGCCCACCGAAAAGGAACTCCCTTTTCGGCGGGCGGTGGGGTTAATTACGCTGTGATAAGACACAGACAACAACGCACACAGCAATATTTTCAAGGCGAAAACAACAAGGCGAAACGAAAGAGGAGCAATTGAAAAAAGAAGGATGAGGACTGTATATCATGTTGTTGTTAACATGGTGCAGAGGGTGCTAAGGAATATAATTCAAAGTGAGAGAAACATCAAGGGCCCTGTACAAGCTCGGATTGGATTCAGCTTTCAAACTCACCCTGAATTGAACAACTGTCATCATCCGAGTTTTATCGCATATATCGAATGATGTTTTAACAGTTTCTGTATCTGAGGGGTCTGGTGACCCCGTTTTTGACACAACGTAAAAAAAGAAAGGCTTTATCTACAGAAGTCATGTTGATGATTATACTTCTCATTTTAGCTGCTAAATCCTATTTACATGTATCATGGCCCTATGGGCGTGGCAATATCTACAGTCTACGCCGAT